>JAODUP010003220.1:0-10923 GCA_025642065.1 Paralvinella palmiformis
GGAAATGATTAATGACAGCTCATTTGTGATAGAAATATACAAGATTTTGACTTGTTTTGTACTGAAATGGATATTAAGTATGATTGTAAAAATATTATGATGCTCTTTATCAGAAACAAATGACATTACAAATGTCCTACCTATGTGTGCTCTCTTATTTGATATATGCCGCAGTTTGTTCTCATTTCAAGGTCACATAATCCGACTATTGTTTGTAATCTCTCTTAAGATATCTCAGTATAAAACATTATTTTAAGCATTCTGACCTTGAATTAGACAAGAGATAACTCAGAGAAATCCGGAAGAGTTTATTTAACGGATAATCACCCATATTGACATAAAACATGCCAAGACTACGAATGATCACTAATTAAATAATATGAAGATATTATATTAAGACCAAAATAGTTTTATTATTTATATTTGATGTGATGTTGATAATCAGGAATATAATATGCATCAGTACTGATATGTGATATACCTAAAACCAAACACAACAAACAATCAATAATTAAACAATATCAAAAGAGTACACTAATGACAAGATATTGTTGTATTTCTCCTTTCATTAATTTGCTGATACTAATACTAAGTCTAGGAGAATAACGGAAAATACAGTCATGAAATAGTTTACCTTGACAAATAATATGAGTTAATGTTTGCTGGAAAGGGGAAAAAGCTTAGATTGGTTGAATATAATAATGCTACTACTACTACTACTACTACTACTAATACTACTACTATCAATACCGCGAATTCTTCTACTACTAATAGTAGTTGTGGTTATAATAATAATAATAATAATAATAATAATAATAATAATATGTGATATATTCAGCTAGATAACTCATCTAACTCGCTTTACAGTAGTATTATCGCTGACTCAGATCTATTCCAATCCGACACACAATTCAACTTCAATACAAACAAATAACGATCACTTCCTGTCAGGTTCTGATTTTTTATAGATGAGTGATCCATTCGCCACATGACAGCATTGCAGCTCCAGAAGCCTCGAACCCACAACCCTTCGGCTACGAGTCCTACGCTTTAACTAACTACGCTATCACAGTTCGACGATATCTCGTTATAATCGTATCTGAAGCGAGTTGTGGGTCTCTTTTTAGGCGTGAATATTTATTATTAATATTAATATTATTAGTATTAGTATTAGTATTAGTAGTAGTAGAAGTAGAGGTAGTAGAAGAAGCAGCAGGAGAATAAATAAATAATCTTGTTACATTATAAAAAGGAATAAACTGGATAATTCGAGTTGTTGTTGTCGAGTTAGTTCCTCAGTTGCTTGTCACGCCTCAGACATCAGACATTTGAACGAAGGACGATTTAGTATGGAAACACATCGAACAAATACCCTAGAATGCAACGATAATCAAACCAAGAAAATAAACACGTTTAAGACAAGAATACATTCTTAAAGTTCTGTGTTAATGCAATATGATGGAAAATCATATTTCTAGTCTTCATTTCCGTATATAGAAAAATATGAGCGACTTGTACTTAGACGCTACTCCTGAAATTCCTAGACAGAATATGCGCGAACTTAATGGGCTCTCAGCAGCCAGCATTCCATAGGCTGCTTTAGATCTCCCAACATCAAAGGTAGAAGGTAATAATTTGGGTCTACCCGAAGACATAACAACTACCCACCTCATTATTTTTTGTAGAAGATTATCGAATATTTAGTCACCAGTTTGATCAACCAACAGCGGGTCCCCATTTAAAGTCCGTCACCTGAACTAATACATTTTCCTTAAAGGAGATTCGACTACTACCTGATTGATTTTGAAGATTTAGTCAATGTCTAGGCAACCAGAAATTAGGTTACACTGAATTAAGATAATTTATTTGGCATGTAATCTGAGAATATCAGTAAATATTTAATGTTGTAGACATACATACACATTTTAATCGTACAAATTCCTTATTCGTGTGAAGACTTCGTGTGGTCTTTTTTAGACACAAACAGCACACACATATACATGGGCACGCACACACGCACACACGCACACACATACAAGCACACACACACACAAACACAAAAAACAACAACACACATACATACACACAAACAAACACACACACACACACACACACACATACATATATATATATATATATATATATATATATATATGCACACACAAACACACAAATACACACACATATACAAACACACACACATAGAGAGAGAGAGAGAGAGAGAGAGAGAGAGAGAGAGATGCACTAACGAATACATATCAATAGAAATACATTATTTAACACGGAAAGTAGAAGAGTTAGACTACAGCACACAATAACAGTTACCACTTAATTTTACCCATTCATCAAAAAGCTGTTATATTGTTTTACTAATTATCCTTTTAAAGGGAAAAATGATGATTTATTTACATAACATATTCTCTCTCCATCTAACACGATATCCACTCAGAGTCAAACATAACCGATCCTAACATAATTAGTTGTACCAGCTACTCTAATGCACGATAAGAACTCTTTTTAGCTGTTTGCTATCATTAACCATCCTTGTTTCAAAGCTTTAATTCACTATACAGATGATGAAGGTGTTAAATAGAGATTACACTTCTTTTCAACTGTGTTATATATTATTTTATATGCTGAGTTTACAAACTCAAATCTTTAATATATATATATATATATATATATATATATATATATAAAATTTTAAATAAATATAAAAAAAAATCAAAAAACATTAAACTTGGGGAAGGAACCGCCATATTTATTACATTCAGCTTCGAGTAAAGTCTGATATATTAGAATATTATACAGTTGATACAATTATTATTAGTTGCTGTTTATACTGGCAGAGACAATATTATCACTATGAATATTAACATTGTGTGAAAAATATATGGGTTTTTGGGCCCAAGATTTAACTTAAGTATCGTTTTCAAGGTGAAATATGTTAAATAAATTATATATAGTTAAAGCATTAGATATGTTTTAACGATGTGGAATCATAAAATGTATAATTAATCTAAATGTTTGGTGTCTTAATTGGGATATTTGTCTACAGCTTCAAAGAGAGATATCTTCCCTTTTCCATTAGTTTAAGCTCTCTACAAGGAAAATGCTGAAGGCTTCGTTTTAAAATATATATCCTAGATGTCTATATCAGTAAGAATCATTTATCGATCTGGGGATGATCAAGGTTGATAATGATATTGTAAGATCAACATCGGTTCAAAGGAGATTCCCTTTTTTTCGTGTATGATTATACTAAATTGATATTCCTAACCCCTAATATTTTATCTTCCTACCCAATACAACAGTTTATCAAGTATATAATCCACTTTGGATAAAAGCGTATATTAGAATGTTTCTAGTCTCATAATAGATCACGATGACTATAAATAGGGCTAAGCAGTCGTTTGGATAAATTGAATGAAAGTGATACACTCATAAAATCATCGAGAAGAACAAAACGAAGGCTCGAAATGGTGAGAAACAATTATAAGGTACAATATTTTATCATGTGAGCAAAATATATTTCAGTGCTGCCAATTACGCTGTTAAAACATATTCAATCCCAGTTATAATGTAGCCTAATTCAAAGACACACAGACTCAAAGTAAATGCCTGTTATTCCATCGATATGTGTATATTACGTTCTGCAATTTCACAGTCTCTTTTACTTTTTGTTGTCTTTAAAATCACTGGTCATTATAATATAATTGCTGAACATTCAAATTGAGCGAATAACAACATATCTGGGTTACTAATTTACTGTGTTTTCTGATTCTTTGTCAAGTTGATATCTATTAGATGCAATGGTGAACATAATTAATGTTTCAATTTACAAAATAAATACGGAAATTATTCTGATGGTATCATATAATTATTAAGTGTGTATTCTGAACTTATGAATCATGTAATTATGTCAATCGGTGATTTTTCTGGAAATCAGTTCGGTCTAAAAATATCATAATTTGTATTACATTTCCTGATATTAGTGAGGTATGACATATACAGGTTCTCATCTTGTCTATATTACCACATATTTGGTTGTAGGGCTACCAAATGTCGCTTAGACGTTTTCATTCTTGTGACAAGCAACATAAAAATAATAATCATGTATAGCTGTTAGTAGTTCCAGCAAATTATAGGAAACCCGTTAATTTCGGTTAATATATTATAGTGCCTTATAATTGACAATATCAAACCTGTTTAATAAATAATATACTCTTTAATTTGCTTTATTAATTAGCTTAATAACATTCTTTATAAATGAACTGGATCTATTACTGATGTAGCAACAGTTTTAAATAACATATTACTGGCATAATTACGATAAGGTACAATTAATATCTAATAGGTTTATACCACAGTGGTGTGAAGCCCTAAGAAGCCAAAATAGTATTTGTACACATTTATTCTTGATGTTACTATAAAAAATTATCAATATATATTTCTATTAACGCACGATACTTATAATTATTATATGATACACATATATAAGTTTAAAGTATATTTCCAAATAGACGAAATATTAACCACGAAGTGATGAAGTTATAATAAGTCCACGATCATCGTGAGATAAAGAGGAAAAAAAGCATAGTGAGCTTTTTGTGGTTGATTGTCATAAAGAATTCATTATTCCCGGAAACCCTCTACCTATATCGTTATCCAGATGTATTTCAATCAATATCACACAGAACACTTTATTTAGTAATAGTCAGTCAGTTTAATAAATCATATTACCTTAAATATTGTAAAAAAAGCTTTGTTTACAACATAGCCTATTCATGCAGTTAGATATTAGAGTATAATAAGGAGACTAAAATAAATAAGAAGTCTTCTTTGTGACTTATCGTAGTTAATAAAATCATTTCGTGGTATTAAAATGATTACATTAAAAATCACATGCAATATCGGCTCCCCAAATTACTCCATCGAGATAAACATTGATACAAATCAAATTCCCTTTAATAATACTCGTAGGTATATAATGCCAACATGAATTTCCTTAGATATAAATCACTGCCTAGCATCCCAATTAAGCCGAATATCAATCAAAGACTGTGTTTAGTTACTGGTTTATGAAATGATGTTTAGTTTATAAAATACTCATCGAAAAGTCATCCGAAGATTATTAACACTTCTCCAGTACAATTTCCAGAATGATCCTATTTTACATACCCCTCTACATACAAAACATACACACATGCAGATACACATATACACATACTTGCACATGCATATACCAAATCATAAACATATACCTCCCGCACACACACACTTTAATCCACACATTCCTATGTACACACGTATTGGTCCACATAAGGATGAGTTCGTAGAAAATATATCTTACTCAGCCAATTATAATGAATAATTGTGATGGATAGATTAATCGGAAGAAATAATAAATACATTAACAATTGTCTTTGGAAAGAATACAATCTTTAAATAACCATCAGATTTGGGTTTTTGTTACAAACTAAGGTAAAAAAATGTGTTTATTGCATGTTTGTTAATCACGTGATATTTTAAAATAAGAATGATAAAACACACAAAAACAAATCCGATCATTTGTTATATAATGTAACTAAGTTGATAAGCTTTTGATAATTATCATAACAAAAGTATTACGATAACAAAATAGAATTGGACTGTTCGTGCTTACCTTTGTTCATATTTAGGATACCCACTATCTTCTTCCCGTTATTAAGACTAGGGAAGTTTATATCAATACTCATGGACTTTGTAATTCTTAGAAGGTTAAAGTAAGAGAGAAGATAATAGGATTGACCAGAGTAGTTATTGATCGCTAGAGTCGGTTATTGTAACATTGTTGACGTCATCAGAAACGACTACAAGATGAAGACAATATATAGTCTGGTTATACACCATTATGTGTGTTTGGATCATTCTGAAAATTTAACTAATGTCTATCATTTATACACATTACCAAAAATCCGAATTGTTATTGAGAAGAATCGAAATAAAGAATCTATTAAAAAATTAAAACCCATTAAAGTTTAAAAAAAAGATCAACCGCCTAGTCAATTAAAATTAACCCTCCAGCAATTAACATCCGGTGGTGTTTACTTCAACACGATATATTTTACAATAACTTTAAATGTGTAACGTATTCTTTTTAGGAAAACAATCTCTGTGACTGGCAGATGAAGGTTAAGTATGATATATAGAGACATAAATAGAATCCTCTGAAATTGTATGATAATGTCTTCAATAATGCCTCGTCCTTGTACAATATACTGACCTTCAGATAAACTGGTCATCAACAATGTGAAGTAAATGTTATTTAGACGATGGATTGAGAGGAGGTAACTGGTGCCTGGAAGTAAAGACCTTCAATTAAGTCAATCTTGCACCGAACTATCTGCGATATAAGGCTTGTAATGGATAGTAGTAAGCTGAGTATAGAGTTAAGAGGGTTACCTTTAATAATCTATAAGAGATGAACTAAATAAAATTCAGCATACATTCTTCCTTTCTTCTATATTTCGTGTATTAGATATTTTATCATCTTTCGCTAAATGAAGTTACATCATGTATTTATTCATTTAATTAATTTCTGAATAATTTAAACTCATCTAAAGCAGACAAAATTAAATTCTAACATAAATATGGGGGGAGTTGTAATTGTGTACTTCCTCTTAAATGGCGATCCAGTTACGTACAGGAGAATATCGAATACTTTCTTATAGTATATGAAGACATGACACATAATGTATTGATGGCGTGTATATTTATGAGATTTATTAGATTAAAATATTTTCCCGCCAGGTGGTACTTCTTCCCGGGTTCTAATTCCGTTATATTATTGATTTAAGATGTTTTTCACATGTGTCTTTGGTTTCATCAATACGACCTTCAAGTGCTAATTTACTGTAGTGAGTCGTGACCAAGATATTTGTATATGTGTTCTACAAAAGTAAGTAATTTTGGAAGCATGATAACTGAGAACTTACCTGCTCAGATGGAAAAACTGTCAACTTTTTGTTTTTTTAAAAATATAACTGCTCCTCCAACCTTTTGGGCTTTCTTTATCTGTTTTGAGGCACTTCCCGAATATAACTGATGTAGGTCATCCATCTTTAAATAACAGAGAGCTCCGATCATAAAAGAGCACTTTGGTCAACACCACATAGAGAATCAATTTGTTATTGCAAAAATAATTAATTGAAAATCTTACTTAGCAAGTAGGTTTAAAAGAAAGTCAAGAAAAATGTTAAATGTAGCATGAAGAACAGTAAAGCATTATCTATAATTAATATAAATCTGATAATTGCTTTACAGATACTGAAACTAACGTATATTACAATTATTATAATATACTGCGGATAAAACGAGAAATAAAATTAATATCATCAGAATAAGATACAAATGAAAAACAAAATATTTACCTTCGGTTTTTACATTAAGAGGATGGTCGTTTATTTTCTTGAATAATAATAATAATTACTTATTGCCTAAGATTAAGAAGATAAGATTAAGAAATAGATAGATATGGCAACATATTTGTGAATGAAATATACAACATCATGTTTTATTTATTGTGAGCTGTTTTATTTATTGTGAGCTGAAATAGATTATAATTACGATTGTCAACATGATATAATACATAGTATCAGAATAAAAAATAATATTAATATGTTCCCACTTACATGTACACTCTCAGATTAATATTTGTTTTTGTTTGTTCTCCTTTCCAGGTCACACAATCTGACTATTATCTGCGATCTTTCTCATAAGTGTTCAGTATCAAAAGATTATATTAATCGTTCTGGCCTTGAATCAGAGAAGATAGGATCGAGATAAAAGCCGGACGAGTGTTTGCTGACGGAAAATCAACAATGTTGACATGAAATATATATCAAACACAAAGACGACAAACAAACATTATTAAACAAAATGAGGACAATACAATAAGAGAAGAGAGTGAGACCAAGATAGTGGTGTCCATTTATTACACTAAGTTATTGATAATACTTCGCTGTTTCTCACCATTTCGAGCCTTCGTTTTGTTCTTCTCGATGATTTTATGAGTGTATCACTTTCATTCAATTTATCCACACAACTGCTTATCCTTATATATAGTCATCTTGATCTATTATGAGACTGGAATCATCCTAGTATACGCTTTTATCCAAAGTGGATTATATACTTGATAAACTGTTGTATTGGGTAGGAAGATAAAATATTAGGGGTTAGGAATATCAATTTAGTATAATCATACACGAAAAAAAGGAATTCCGTTTGAACCGATGTTGATCTTACAATATCATTATCAACCTTGATCATTCACAGATCGATAAATGATTCTTACTGATATAGACATCTAGGATATATATTTAAAAATGAAGCCATCAGCATTTTCCTTGTAGCGAGCTTAAAATAATGGAAAAGGGAAGATGTAAACAGATATCCCAATTAAGACACCAAACATTTATATTAATTATACATTTTATGATTCCACATAGTTAAAACATATCTAATGCTTTAACTATATATAATTTAGTTAACATATTTCACCTTGAAAACGATACTTAAGTGTAAATCTGGCCAAAACCTATATATTATTCACACAATGCTTAATATTCATAGTGATAATATTGTCTCTGCCAGTATAAACAGCAACTAATAATAATTGTATCAACTGTATAATATTCTAATATATCAGACTTTACTCGAAGCTGAATGTAATAAATATGGCGGTTCCTTCCCCAAGTTTAATGAATGTTTGATTTATTTGATATTATTGATTTTATATATATATATATATATATATATATATATATATATATATATATATATATATTTTTTTTTTTTCTTCTTCATATATAATGAAAAATGAAATACTAGAAACAATGTTACTAAAAATATATAAACAGTATTACCAACATGGCGAACTTGAAACTAAACAAATACATATCAATAATAACATTATAAAAAATGCAATTTATTTTGAGTAAACAATATGTCCATCGGAGACCGACCGTAACTAGTTAACCTACTAATCATCTTACGTTGCATTAATAGGCGTACATGATATGATTATATATATAATATATATATATATATATATATATATATATATATATATATATATATATATATATATATATATATATATATATATAAATTTGAGTTTGTAAACTTGCAGCATATAAAATAATATATAACACAGTTGAAAAGAAGTGTAATCTCTATTTAACACCTTCATCATCTGTATAGTGAATTAAAGCTTTGAAACAAGGATGGTTAATGATAGCAAACAGCTAAAAAGAGTTCTTATCGTGCATTAGAGTAGCTGGTACAACTAATTATGTTAGGATCGGTTATGTTTGACTCTGAGTGGATATCGTGTTAGATGGAGAGAGAATATGTTATGTAAATAAATCAATTTTTCCCTTTAAAAGAAAATTAGTAAAAAAATATAACAGCTTTTTGATGAATGGGTAAAATTAAGTGGTAACTGTTATTATGTGTTGTAGTCTAACTCTTCTACTTTCCGTGTTAAATAATGTATTTCTATTGATATGTATTCGTTAGTGCATCTCTCTCTCTCTCTCTCTCTCTCTCCCTCCCCCTCTCTCTCTTTTTGGTGTGTTTTGTGTGTGGGGGGGGGATGTCTGTATATGTGTGGTCTGTATATATGTGTGTATTTTAAACACACACACACACATTTATAAATATATATATATATATATATTTTTTTTTTTTTGTGTGTGTGTGTGTGTGTGTGTGTGTTTGTGTTTTGTTGTGTGTGTGTGTGTTTTGGTTGTGGTAGGCACAGAGCATCAACATATCTAAACATCCTTCGAATCCTACCTCCATAAATCTAAATACAACTATACATACATTAATCAAAAAATTAAATGTTCCATACCCCCACATATTGATAAATGTGTGCTATACCTAAGCATGTGTCTGGTCTACCATCAGCCTGTGGGAAACCCGCTAATTGCTTTTGTGGTTGTGGGGGGTTGGGCTACGTACAAAAAGGGAAGACGTAAAAAAAACCATTTGATACCACAGCTGCAACAAACAACACGTGGGGTGGTTCAATGGTGACTTGCTAATACATATCATAAACTATTTTTACACCCAGTTTACATTCAACAGTAATTTTCTGTTAAAAAAAACCGATATAAAGCTTTCGACACCTCAGATGCTAAACCCCAGCTTTATTCTGGGTCGAATAACTGAAAAAATCCTACCTATGAACCATTTATCAATACAAGTCCGACTGGTCTGGCGTCGAAGTTCTTTCAACCCAAGTGAAAATCGAAGCCTTTTATTTACCCTCAACGTGTTAACAAACATTACAGTTTGTTCATAACAAAAAGAATGTACACTAACTCAGTATGGACTCACGAAGTGATTTAACTAAAATAAAAACAAAGTAGCAATACCGCACAATGGATTATTACTGGACTAGAACGAAATATGTCTCAAATCTGAGTAAATACTATGATTTTCTCGAACCTAAACTAACCCCCAACATTTCCGTTCATCACTAAGTGAACGTTCATTCACGCTTTAAATTTTGGTCCTAAGTATATGCAGTTAGCTGTGATGGGATCTAAATTTAAAACGCTTATCCACTTGATCTATTTGACCCATGGTCGAGAACAGTGATTTCAGGCAGATTTACCAATGCCGTCGGGTTTAATAGCTATACATTTACCCAAAATTTTCCCATATCAGTGAATCTAATTTATAATATGGGAAAAACTCTGTCCGCAGCTTAAAACCATGGAGATCCTTTGGAGTAACAAACGACTCCAGGAGTATAACCATCAAGCAGCATTGTATGAATTAATAAGTCGTTTGTGTTTGTGTGTGTGTGTGTGTGTGTGTGTGTATGTGTGTGTGCGGGGCGTGTAGCGTGCCCGTTTTTGTGTCTTTTTT
>JAODUP010000324.1:0-245000 GCA_025642065.1 Paralvinella palmiformis
CTAGGGGTTTGGGAAGTGTCGCATTTAGGAGGGAAGGTCTCTTCATTTGTTAATTCGTTTCCTAAATATAAGAAGGAAATAATGATGACGCGCAACAACAACCACAGAAAACAAACGAAATACAAAACAAATGAGCAAATAATCTCACTATAATATTTAAGGATTGATCGACTTTATTCTTAATTGTGCTGAAACCAAAACTTAGTGTTGAAGGTAGTAAAGAGATAAAATAAAAAAATTCGAAAAAACTTTTTTTAAAATGCCCAAAAAAAAAAAAAAAAAAAATTTAAAATTAACCAGCGACCTCTCGATCTGCAGTCGAATGCTCTGCCACTGAGCTATACTCCCATCTGATTGTAAAAGTTTCGAATAAATCACTCGAAATGATTTGAACTGATCCACATGATTATACCGCGTTAGCATAAGTAATGATATCACGTGGTAATGTTGTAAAAGAAGAAAGAGTAAACAATATGACCAAATTAATGTTAAGAAGATACTAAAGTTCTTCTATGTAAAAAGGGAAAAATTGAAAAAAAACTTTCATTATGAAAATTTACCTTTCTTTGCGTTATTAAACAAGAAAGCACAATTAAGAGTTACCCCAGGAAAGAAAACCAAAAATCAATAATGATGAGACCTTTATGTTTTCTCTATATGAATTTATGTCATTATTAATTATATCTATTTTAGTGTTATGAAATTATAGGGAATTGCGTTTTCAAGGTTGTAGGTGGTATTTATCCAAGAAACTCCGGAACTAAATTAGACTGTCATGAAAAGAAGAAATACTTCCAGAGATGATGCAATACTTGGATAGGCTGTATAACATTAATCACCTCAAGCGTGGAATACTGCCTTCTCATTATTTAAACTAAATTGATTTGCCAAGAAACAAAGTACACTCTTAAAGCAAACGAATTTAAGAATTATGAATTATTTTCCTAAAATAGAAGTGTTAATAAGAAATTAGTTTATGAAACATACGAAATTAATTATGAACATACGGTAATGTTGCAATCTAACATGAAATAAATGGATTTGAAATAATAGTAATAGTTTATCCAGGAACCCCTCAATTTGCTGTCGGCTGTTCTGCTTTTTCGATATAATCCCAGATATTGGATAATAAAGCATATGCCGGGCTAGTGGAAGTGTCGCATTTAGGAGGGAAGGTCTCTTCATTTGTTAATTCGTTTCCTAAATATAAGAAGGAAAAAAAAAACCACAGAAAAAAAAAAATACAAAACAAATGAGCAAATAATCTCACTATAATATTTAAGGATTGATCGACTTTATTCTTAATTGTGCTGAAACCAAAACTTAGTGTTGAAGGTAGTAAAGAGATAAATACTCGAAACTAAAATGCAAAAGATAATTTTAAATGGTGGCTAATTTAGAGATAATAATGTAAACTTTTTATGTTTTCTATTCAAATACTAGTAAGAAGTAATGTGATAAGAAGGTAGGTTTTAGAAAGGAAGCAAAATATTTGAGGGAGCAGCCGGAGTTGAACCAGCGACCTCTCGATCTGCAGTCGAATGCTCTGCCACTGAGCTATACTCCCATCTGATTGTAAAAGTTTCGAATAAATCACTCGAAATGATTTGAACTGATCCACATGATTATACCGCGTTAGCATAAGTAATGATATCACGTGGTAATGTTGTAAAAGAAGAAAGAGTAAACAATATGACCAAATTAATGTTAAGAAGATACTAAAGTTCTTCTATGTAAGAAATCAAGAACTCAGTGGTTATTTTCCTCAATTATTATTCACGAAAGAAAATCTTGAAAAATGCATTATGAAAATTTACCTTTCTTTGCGTTATTAAACAAGAAAGCACAATTAAGAGTTACCCCAGGAAAGAAAACCAAAATCAATAATGATGAGACCTTTATGTTTTCTCTATATGAATTTATGTCATTATTAATTATATCTATTTTAGTGTTATGAAATTATAGGGAATTGCGTTTTCAAGGTTGTAGGTGGTATTTATCCAAGAAACTCCGGAACTAAATTAGACTGTCATGAAAAGAAGAAATACTTCCAGAGATGATGCAATACTTGGATAGGCTGTATAACATTAATCACCTCAAGCGTGGAATACTGCCTTCTCATTATTTAAACTAAATTGATTTGCCAAGAAACAAAGTACACTCTTAAAGCAAACGAATTTAAGAATTATGAATTATTTTCCTAAAATAGAAGTGTTAATAAGAAATTAGTTTATGAAACATACGAAATTAATTATGAACATACGGTAATGTTGCAATCTAACATGAAATAAATGGATTTGAAATAATGTAATAGTTTATCCAGGAACCCCTCAATTTGCTGTCGGCTGTTCTGCTTTTTCGATATAATCCCAGATATTGGATAATAAAGCATATGCCGGGCTAGTGGAAGTGTCGCATTTAGGAGGGAAGGTCTCTTCATTTGTTAATTCGTTTCCTAAATATAAGAAGGAAATAATGATGACGCGCAACAACAACCACAGAAAACAAACGAAATACAAAACAAATGAGCAAATAATCTCACTATAATATTTAAGGATTGATCGACTTTATTCTTAATTGTGCTGAAACCAAAACTTAGTGTTGAAGGTAGTAAAGAGATAAATACTCGAAACTAAAATGCAAAAGATAATTTTAAATGGTGGCTAATTTAGAGATAATAATGTAAACTTTTTATGTTTTCTATTCAAATACTAGTAAGAAGTAATGTGATAAGAAGGTAGGTTTTAGAAAGGAAGCAAAATATTTGAGGGAGCAGCCGGAGTTGAACCAGCGACCTCTCGATCTGCAGTCGAATGCTCTGCCACTGAGCTATACTCCCATCTGATTGTAAAAGTTTCGAATAAATCACTCGAAATGATTTGAACTGATCCACATGATTATACCGCGTTAGCATAAGTAATGATATCACGTGGTAATGTTGTAAAAGAAGAAAGAGTAAACAATATGACCAAATTAATGTTAAGAAGATACTAAAGTTCTTCTATGTAAGAAATCAAGAACTCAGTGGTTATTTTCCTCAATTATTATTCACGAAAGAAAATCTTGAAAAATGCATTATGAAAATTTACCTTTCTTTGCGTTATTAAACAAGAAAGCACAATTAAGAGTTACCCCAGGAAAGAAAACCAAAAATCAATAATGATGAGACCTTTATGTTTTCTCTATATGAATTTATGTCATTATTAATTATATCTATTTTAGTGTTATGAAATTATAGGGAATTGCGTTTTCAAGGTTCTAGGTGGTATTTATCCAAGAAACTCCGGAACTAAATTAGACTGTCATGAAAAGAAGAAATACTTCCAGAGATGATGCAATACTTGGATAGGCTGTATAACATTAATCACCTCAAGCGTGGAATACTGCCTTCTCATTATTTAAACTAAATTGATTTGCCAAGAAACAAAGTACACTCTTAAAGCAAACGAATTTAAGAATTATGAATTATTTTCCTAAAATAGAAGTGTTAATAAGAAATTAGTTTATGAAACATACGAAAATAATTATGAACATACGGTAATGTTGCAATCTAACATGAAATAAATGGATTTGAAATAATAGTAATAGTTTATCCAGGAACCCCTCAATTTGCTGTCGGCTGTTCTGCTTTTTCGATATAATCCCAGATATTGGATAATAAAGCATATGCCGGGCTAGTGGAAGTGTCGCATTTAGGAGGGAAGGTCTCTTCATTTGTTAATTCGTTTCCTAAATATAAGAAGGAAATAATGATGACGCGCAACAACAACCACAGAAAACAAACGAAATACAAAACAAATGAGCAAATAATCTCACTATAATATTTAAGGATTGATCGACTTTATTCTTAATTGTGCTGAAACCAAAACTTAGTGTTGAAGGTAGTAAAGAGATAAATACTCGAAACTAAAATGCAAAAGATAATTTTAAATGGTGGCTAATTTAGAGATAATAATGTAAACTTTTTATGTTTTCTATTCAAATACTAGTAAGAAGTAATGTGATAAGAAGGTAGGTTTTAGAAAGGAAGCAAAATATTTGAGGGAGCAGCCGGAGTTGAACCAGCGACCTCTCGATCTGCAGTCGAATGCTCTGCCACTGAGCTATACTCCCATCTGATTGTAAAAGTTTCGAATAAATCACTCGAAATGATTTGAACTGATCCACATGATTATACCGCGTTAGCATAAGTAATGATATCACGTGGTAATGTTGTAAAAGAAGAAAGAGTAAACAATATGACCAAATTAATGTTAAGAAGATACTAAAGTTCTTCTATGTAAGAAATCAAGAACTCAGTGGTTATTTTCCTCAATTATTATTCACGAAAGAAAAAGAAAATTTTTTTGAAAGCACAATTAAGAGTTACCCCAGGAAAGAAAACCAAAAATCAATAATGATGAGACCTTTATGTTTTCTCTATATGAATTTATGTCATTATTAATTATATCTATTTTAGTGTTATGAAATTATAGGGAATTGCGTTTTCAAGGTTCTAGGTGGTATTTATCCAAGAAACTCCGGAACTAAATTAGACTGTCATGAAAAGAAGAAATACTTCCAGAGATGATGCAATACTTGGATAGGCTGTATAACATTAATCACCTCAAGCGTGGAATACTGCCTTCTCATTATTTAAACTAAATTGATTTGCCAAGAAACAAAGTACACTCTTAAAGCAAACGAATTTAAGAATTATGAATTATTTTCCTAAAATAGAAGTGTTAATAAGAAATTAGTTTATGAAACATACGAAAATAATTATGAACATACGGTAATGTTGCAATCTAACATGAAATAAATGGATTTGAAATAATGTAATAGTTTATCCAGGAACCCCTCAATTTGCTGTCGGCTGTTCTCTTTTTCGATATAATCCCAGATATTGGATAATAAAGCATATGCCGGGCTAGTGGAAGTGTCGCATTTAGGAGGGAAGGTCTCTTCATTTGTTAATTCGTTTCCTAAATATAAGAAGGAAATAATGATGACCGAACAACAACCACAGAAACAAACGAAATACAAAACAAATGAGCAAATAATCTCACTATAATATTTAAGGATTGATCGACTTTATTCTTAATTGTGCTGAAACCAAAACTTAGTGTTGAAGGTAGTAAAGAGATAAATACTCGAAACTAAAATGCAAAAGATAATTTTAAATGGTGGCTAATTTAGAGATAATAATGTAAACTTTTTATGTTTTCTATTCAAATACTAGTAAGAAGTAATGTGATAAGAAGGTAGGTTTTAGAAAGGAAGCAAAATATTTGAGGGAGCAGCCGGAGTTGAACCAGCGACCTCTCGATCTGCAGTCGAATGCTCTGCCACTGAGCTATCTCCCATCTGATTGTAAAAGTTCGAATAAATCACTCGAAATGATTTGAACTGATCCACATGATTATCGCGTTAGCATAAGTAATGATATCACGTGGTAATGTTGTAAAAGAAGAAAGAGTAAACAATATGACCAAATTAATGTTAAGAAGATACTAAAGTTCTTCTATGTAAGAAATCAAGAACTCAGTGGTTATTTTCCTCAATTATTATTCACGAAAGAAAATCTTGAAAAATGCATTATGAAAATTTACCTTTCTTTGCGTTATTAAACAAGAAAGCACAATTAAGAGTTACCCCAGGAAAGAAAACCAAAAATCAATAATGATGAGACCTTTATGTTTTCTCTATATGAATTTATGTCATTATTAATTATATCTATTTTAGTGTTATGAAATTATAGGGAATTGCGTTTTCAAGGTTCTAGGTGGTATTTATCCAAGAAACTCCGGAACTAAATTAGACTGTCATGAAAAGAAGAAATACTTCCAGAGATGATGCAATACTTGGATAGGCTGTATAACATTAATCACCTCAAGCGTGGAATACTGCCTTCTCATTATTTAAACTAAATTGATTTGCCAAGAAACAAAGTACACTCTTAAAGCAAACGAATTTAAGAATTATGAATTATTTTCCTAAAATAGAAGTGTTAATAAGAAATTAGTTTATGAAACATACGAAATTAATTATGAACATACGGTAATGTTGCAATCTAACATGAAATAAATGGATTTGAAATAATGTAATAGTTTATCCAGGAACCCCTCAATTTGCTGTCGGCTGTTCTGCTTTTTCGATATAATCCCAGATATTGGATAATAAAGCATATGCCGGGCTAGTGGAAGTGTCGCATTTAGGAGGGAAGGTCTCTTCATTTGTTAATTCGTTTCCTAAATATAAGAAGGAAATAATGATGACGCGCAACAACAACCACAGAAAACAAACGAAATACAAAACAAATGAGCAAATAATCTCACTATAATATTTAAGGATTGATCGACTTTATTCTTAATTGTGCTGAAACCAAAACTTAGTGTTGAAGGTAGTAAAGAGATAAATACTCGAAACTAAAATGCAAAAGATAATTTTAAATGGTGGCTAATTTAGAGATAATAATGTAAACTTTTTATGTTTTCTATTCAAATACTAGTAAGAAGTAATGTGATAAGAAGGTAGGTTTTAGAAAGGAAGCAAAATATTTGAGGGAGCAGCCGGAGTTGAACCAGCGACCTCTCGATCTGCAGTCGAATGCTCTGCCACTGAGCTATACTCCCATCTGATTGTAAAAGTTTCGAATAAATCACTCGAAATGATTTGAACTGATCCACATGATTATACCGCGTTAGCATAAGTAATGATATCACGTGGTAATGTTGTAAAAGAAGAAAGAGTAAACAATATGACCAAATTAATGTTAAGAAGATACTAAAGTTCTTCTATGTAAGAAATCAAGAACTCAGTGGTTATTTTCCTCAATTATTATTCACGAAAGAAAATCTTGAAAAATGCATTATGAAAATTTACCTTTCTTTGCGTTATTAAACAAGAAAGCACAATTAAGAGTTACCCCAGGAAAGAAAACCAAAAATCAATAATGATGAGACCTTTATGTTTTCTCTATATGAATTTATGTCATTATTAATTATATCTATTTTAGTGTTATGAAATTATAGGGAATTGCGTTTTCAAGGTTTAGGTGGTATTTATCCAAGAAACTCCGGAACTAAATTAGACTGTCATGAAAAGAAGAAATACTTCCAGAGATGATGCAATACTTGGATAGGCTGTATAACATTAATCACCTCAAGCGTGGAATACTGCCTTCTCATTATTTAAACTAAATTGATTTGCCAAGAAACAAAGTACACTCTTAAAGCAAACGAATTTAAGAATTATGAATTATTTTCCTAAAATAGAAGTGTTAATAAGAAATTAGTTTATGAAACATACGAAATTAATTATGAACATACGGTAATGTTGCAATCTAACATGAAATAAATGGATTTGAAATAATAGTAATAGTTTATCCAGGAACCCCTCAATTTGCTGTCGGCTGTTCTGCTTTTTCGATATAATCCCAGATATTGGATAATAAAGCATATGCCGGGCTAGTGGAAGTGTCGCATTTAGGAGGGAAGGTCTCTTCATTTGTTAATTCGTTTCCTAAATATAAGAAGGAAATAATGATGACCGCAACAACAACCACAGAAAACAAACGAAATACAAAACAAATGAGCAAATAATCTCACTATAATATTTAAGGATTGATCGACTTTATTCTTAATTGTGCTGAAACCAAAACTTAGTGTTGAAGGTAGTAAAGAGATAAATACTCGAAACTAAAATGCAAAAGATAATTTTAAATGGTGGCTAATTTAGAGATAATAATGTAAACCTTTTATGTTTTCTATTCAAATACTAGTAAGAAGTAATGTGATAAGAAGGTAGGTTTTAGAAAGGAAGCAAAATATTTGAGGGAGCAGCCGGAGTTGAACCAGCGACCTCTCGATCTGCAGTCGAATGCTCTGCCATATTGTTTACTCTTTCTTCTTTTACAACATTACCACGTGATATCATTACTTATGCTAACGCGGTATAATCATGTGGATCAGTTCAAATCATTTCGAGTGATTTATTCGAAACTTTTACAATCAGATGGGAGTATAGCTCAGTGGCAGAGCATTCGACTGCAGATCGAGAGGTCGCTGGTTCAACTCCGGCTGCTCCCTCAAATATTTTGCTTCCTTTCTAAAACCTACCTTCTTATCACATTACTTCTTACTAGTATTTGAATAGAAAACATAAAAGTTTACATTATTATCTCTAAATTAGCCACCATTTAAAATTATCTTTTGCATTTTAGTTTCGAGTATTTATCTCTTTACTACCTTCAACACTAAGTTTTGGTTTCAGCACAATTAAGAATAAAGTCGATCAATCCTTAAATATTATAGTGAGATTATTTGCTCATTTGTTTTGTATTTCTGTTCGTTGTTGTTCGTATATTATTCTTATTTAACATTAAATGAGATTCTCTAAATCATATAGATGTTTATTCCAATTCTGGATTAATGAAACAGCCACCAAATTGTTCTGAAATTTACTTTTTTCAAATCATTTATTTCAGTTAATTGCAATTCCAGTTAATATTATTTTATAAACTAATCTTATAATTCTATTTTGGAAATATATATTCTAATCTTTTTGTTCTTTCTTGGAAAAATTGTTTAAATTGAAAGCAAAGTAGGTAAATTTATAAGCTTCAATTTTCTGAATTTTTTATAATTATTTATTCCGAGTTTCTTATAAATACTATATTATAACCAATCTTAATTTTACAAATTAATATATTACTAAATAATAGAAACATAAGTTCATCATTTTGATGTTTTTCGGAACTTTAATTGGCTTTTGTTTAATCGCAAAGAAGTAAATTTCATATGATTTTTCAAATTTTCTTTCTAAATATTGGAAATACCACATTCTTGTTCTACATAACTTTAGTATTTCTTAAAATTAATGGTATATTTTATCTTTTTTTACAACATTACATGTATCATTTTATGCTAACGCGGTATAATCTTGATCTTCAAATATTTCGGTTTTCGAAACTTTTACAATAAGTGGATAGCTCATGGAGAATTCGCTCATATGTCTGGTTCACTCGGCTGCTCCTCAATATTTTGTTCCTTCTAAATACTTCTTATCAATTACTTCTTAAGATTTATGAAAAATAAAATTCATTACTCTAAATTAACCATTTAAAATTATTTTGCATTTTAGTCAGTTATCATTTTACTTCAAATAATTTTGTTTACACAATTAAATAAATCATAATTTAAAATTAGTAGTTATTGTATTTGTTTTTAATTCATTTGTTTTCTTTTGTTGTTGATATCATATTTCTTAATTGGACGATTAAAAATGAACTTCCTCTAAATCACATTCATAGCCGGCAGTTTTTACCATTCTGGGATTATATCAAACAGAACACCAAAGCAAATTGGGTTCCTGATAAACATTACTATAATTTAATCCATATTTCATGTTAATTGCAACATTACCTTGATAATAATTTCTATTTTCATAAACTAATTTTTATTAATTATTTAGGAAAATAATTAAATTCTTAAATTCTTTCTTTAAGATTTTTTTTCTTGGAAATCAATTTAGTTTATTGAAATATCCAGTAGGTGATTATGTTATCACTTCCAAGTTTGTCATTCTGAATATTTCTTTCAGACATCTAATTTATTCCAGTTCTTGGTAAACTCTAACCTTAAAACGCAATTCCTATATTTCATAACAAAATTAAATTAATAATACTAATCTAAGAGAAAACATAAAGGTCCATCATTTTGATTTTTTTTTCCTGGGGTAACCTTAATTGTGCTTTCTTTATGCAAAGAAGTAAATTCATAAGCATTTTTCAAATTTTCTTTCTAAATATTAGGAAATAAAACTATTCTTATTTCTTCATAAGAATTTGATTCTTAACATAATTTGGTTATTTTATCTTCTTTTTTCAACATTACATATATTTATTTGCTACGGTTATCTGTGATCTTCAAATATTTCGGTTTTCGAAATTTAAATAGATGGAATAACTATGGAGAGCATTCGCTCAATGGGTCGGTTCACTCCGGCTGCTCCTAAATATTTTTTCCTTCTAAAACTATACATTACTCTTATAGTTTGATAAAACATAAAATTACTTTATCTCTAATTACCACATTTAAAATTATTTCTTTAGTTCGAGTATTATTTACTCTTAAACTAATTTTGTTTCAAATTAAAATAAAGTCGATCAACTTAAAATTATGTAATTATTTTCTTTGTTTTGTATTCGTTTTTTTTTGTTTGTTGGACATTATTTCATTCTTATATTGGAGATTAAAGAGGACCTTCCCTCTAAATCAATTCATACGGAAGCTTTATTACCATACTGATTAATGAAAAACAGCCACCAAATTGGTTCCTGGAAATATTCTTTTTTCAAATCCATTTATTTCATGTTAGATTGCACATACCTTGATAATAATTTCTATGTTTCATAAACTAATTTTAATTAAATTCTATTTTAGAAAAAATAAATTCTAAATTTTTGTTTAGGTTACTTTTCTTGGAAATCAATTTGTTTATTGAAATATCCATAGGTATTTTTATAACTTCCAAGTTTCTTCCTGGAATATTTTTTTTCATGAATCTAATTTATTCGGAGTCTTGATATCCCTAACCTTAAAAGCAATTCCTATATTTCTAACAAAATTAAATTAATAATACTATCTAAGAGAAAACATAGGTCTCAATTATTTTGGTTTTTTCGGAACTTTAATTGTGTTCTTGTTAATGCAAAGAAGTAAATTTCATAAGATTTTTCAAATTTTCTTTCTAAAATATTGGAAATAACCACTTTCTTATTTCTTCTAAAGAATTTGATTTAACATAATTGGTTATTTTATCTCTTTTTTCAACATTCATTATCTTCTTTGTACGGTATATCTTGATCTTCAAATATTTGGTTTTCGAAATTTAAATAGATGACATATATGGAGAATTGCTCAATGGGTTGGTTACTCCGGTGTCCCTCATATTTTTTCCTTCTAATACTTTAAATTACTTTAAGATTTATAAAAAAAAATTTACTTTATCTTATTACCACATTTAAAATTATTTTGATTTAGTCAGTTACTTTACTTCAATAATTTTACCATTAAATAAATCATAATTTAATTTAATGAATTATTTGTCATTTTTTTGTATTTCTTTTTTTCTTGTTTTTCGTAATATCTTCTTATTTTAAAACGATTAAAATGAAACTTCCCTCTAAATCAATTCATACGGAAGCTTTATTCCACTGGGTTATTAAGAAACAGCCACCAAATTTTCCTGGAATATTCTTTTTTCAAATCCATTTATTTCATTTAATTCAACTACATTAAATAATTTCTATTTTCATAAACTAATTTTTATTAAATTCTATTTTAGGAAAAATAAATTCTAAATTTTTGTTTAGGTTTTTTTCTTGGAAATCAATTTGTTTATTGAAATATCCATAGGTATTTTTATAACTTCCAAGTTTCTTCCTGGAATATTTTTTTTCATGAATCTAATTTATTCGGAGTCTTGATATCCCTAACCTTAAAAGCAATTCCTATATTTCTAACAAAATTAAATTAATAATACTATCTAAGAGAAAACATAGGTCTCAATTATTGGTTTTTTCGGAACTTTAATGTGTTCTTGTTAATGCAAAGAAGTAAATTTCATAAGCTTTTTCAAATTTTCTTTCTAAAATATTGGAAATAACCACTTTCTTATTTCTTCTAAAGAATTTGATTTAACATAATGGTTATTTTATCTCTTTTTTCAACATTCATTATCTTCTTTGTACGGTATATCTTGATCTTCAAATATTTGGTTTTCGAAATTTAAATAGATGATATATATGGAGAATTGCTCAATGGGTTGGTTACTCCGGTGTCCCTCATATTTTTTCCTTCTAATACTTTAAATTACTTTAAGATTTATAAAAAAAAATTTACTTTATCTTATTACCACATTTAAAATTATTTTGATTTAGTCAGTTACTTTACTTCAATAATTTTACCATTAAATAAATCATAATTTAATTTAATGAATTATTTGTCATTTTTTTGTATTTCTTTTTTTCTTGTTTTTCGTAATATCTTCTTATTTTAAAACGATTAAAATGAAACTTCCCTCTAAATCAATTCATACGGAAGCTTTATTCCACTGGGTTATTAAGAAACAGCCACCAAATTTTCCTGGAATATTCTTTTTTCAAATCCATTTATTTCATTTAATTCAACTACATTAAATAATTTCTATTTTCATAAACTAATTTTTATTAAATTCTATTTTAGGAAAAATAAATTCTAAATTTTTGTTTAGGTTTTTTTCTTGGAAATCAATTTGTTTATTGAAATATCCATAGGTATTTTTATAACTTCCAAGTTTCTTCCTGGAATATTTTTTTTCATGAATCTAATTTATTCGGAGTCTTGATATCCCTAACCTTAAAAGCAATTCCTATATTTCTAACAAAATTAAATTAATAATACTATCTAAGAGAAAACATAGGTCTCAATTATTTTGGTTTTTTCGGAACTTTAATTGTGTTCTTGTTAATGCAAAGAAGTAAATTTCATAAGATTTTTCAAATTTTCTTTCTAAAATATTGGAAATAACCACTTTCTTATTTCTTCTAAAGAATTTGATTTAACATAATGGTAATTTTATCTCTTTTTTCAACATTAATTATCTTCTTTGTACGGTATAATCTTGATCTTCAAATATTTGGTTTTCGAAATTTAAATAGATGATATATATGGAGAATTGCTCAATGGGTTGGTTATCCGGTGTCCCTCATATTTTTTCCTTCTAATACTTTAAATTACTTTAAGATTTATAAAAAAAAATTTACTTTATCTTATTACCACATTTAAAATTATTTTGATTTAGTCAGTTACTTTACTTCAATAATTTTACCATTAAATAAATCATAATTTAATTTAATGAATTATTTGTCATTTTTTTGTATTTCTTTTTTTCTTGTTTTTCGTAATATCTTCTTATTTTAAAACGATTAAAATGAAACTTCCCTCTAAATCAATTCATACGGAAGCTTTATTCCACTGGGTTATTAAGAAACAGCCACCAAATTTTCCTGGAATATTCTTTTTTCAAATCCATTTATTTCATTTAATTCAACTACATTAAATAATTTCTATTTTCATAAACTAATTTTTATTAAATTCTATTTTAGGAAAAATAAATTCTAAATTTTTGTTTAGGTTTTTTTCTTGGAAATCAATTTGTTTAATATAAACGCCAGTAGGTAAATTTATAAGCTTCAAGATTTCTTCTGAATATTTTTAGAATAATTTATTCCGATTTCTTGATAAAAACCTAGAACCTTAAAAGCAATTCCTATATTTCTAACACTAAAATGATATAATTAATAATGCTAATCAGGAAAACATAGGTCATCATATATTGGTTTTTTTCGGAACTTTAATTGTGTTCTTGTTTAATCAAGAAAGGTAAATTTCAAAGATTTTTCAATTTCTTTGTATAAAATTGGATACCTATCTTATTTCTTACAAAAACTTTAGTATTTTTAAATTAATGGTTATTTTATCTCTTTTTTCAACATTCATTATCTTCTTTGTACGGTATATCTTGATCTTCAAATATTTGGTTTTCGAAATTTAAATAGATGACATATATGGAGAATTGCTCAATGGGTTGGTTACTCCGGTGTCCCTCATATTTTTTCCTTCTAATACTTTAAATTACTTTAAGATTTATAAAAAAAAATTTACTTTATCTTATTACCACATTTAAAATTATTTTGATTTAGTCAGTTACTTTACTTCAATAATTTTACCATTAAATAAATCATAATTTAATTTAATGAATTATTTGTCATTTTTTTGTATTTCTTTTTTTCTTGTTTTTCGTAATATCTTCTTATTTTAAAACGATTAAAATGAAACTTCCCTCTAAATCAATTCATACGGAAGCTTTATTCCACTGGGTTATTAAGAAACAGCCACCAAATTTTCCTGGAATATTCTTTTTTCAAATCCATTTATTTCATTTAATTCAACTACATTAAATAATTTCTATTTTCATAAACTAATTTTTATTAAATTCTATTTTAGGAAAAATAAATTCTAAATTTTTGTTTAGGTTTTTTTCTTGGAAATCAATTTGTTTATTGAAATATCCATAGGTAATTTATAAGCTTCCAAGTTTCTTCCTGGAATATTTTTTTTCATGAATCTAATTTATTCGGAGTCTTGATATCCCTAACCTTAAAAGCAATTCCTATATTTCTAACAAAATTAAATTAATAATACTATCTAAGAGAAAACATAGGTCTCAATTATTGGTTTTTTCGGAACTTTAATTGTGTTCTTGTTAATGCAAAGAAGTAAATTTCATAAGCTTTTTCAAATTTTCTTTCTAAAATATTGGAAATAACCACTTTCTTATTTCTTCTAAAGAATTTGATTTAACATAATTGGCTTTACTTTCTTTTACAACATTACCACGTGATATCATTACTTATGCTAACGCGGTATAATCATGTGGATCAGTTCAAATCATTTCGAGTGATTTATTCGAAACTTTTACAATCAGATGGGAGTATAGCTCAGTGGCAGAGCATTCGACTGCAGATCGAGAGGTCGCTGGTTCAACTCCGGCTGCTCCCTCAAATATTTTGCTTCCTTTCTAAAACCTACCTTCTTATCACATTACTTCTTACTAGTATTTGAATAGAAAACATAAAAAGTTTACATTATTATCTCTAAATTAGCCACCATTTAAAATTATCTTTTGCATTTTAGTTTCGAGTATTTATCTCTTTACTACCTTCAACACTAAGTTTTGGTTTCAGCACAATTAAGAATAAAGTCGATCAATCCTTAAATATTATAGTGAGATTATTTGCTCATTTGTTTTGTATTTCGTTTGTTTTCTGTGGTTGTTGTTGCGCGTCATCATTATTTCCTTCTTATATTTAGGAAAGAATTAACAAATGAAGAGACCTTCCCTCCTAAATGCGACACTTCCACTAGCCCGGCATATGCTTTATTATCCAATATCTGGGATTATATCGAAAAAGCAGAACAGCCGACAGCAAATTGAGGGGTTCCTGGATAAACTATTACTATTATTTCAAATCCATTTATTTCATGTTAGATTGCAACATTACCGTATGTTCATAATTAATTTCGTATGTTTCATAAACTAATTTCTTATTAACACTTCTATTTTAGGAAAATAATTCATAATTCTTAAATTCGTTTGCTTTAAGAGTGTACTTTGTTTCTTGGCAAATCAATTTAGTTTAAATAATGAGAAGGCAGTATTCCACGCTTGAGGTGATTAATGTTATACAGCCTATCCAAGTATTGCATCATCTCTGGAAGTATTTCTCTTTTCATGACAGTCTAATTTAGTTCCGGAGTTTCTTGGATAAATACCACCTAGAACCTTGAAAACGCAATTCCCTATAATTTCATAACACTAAAATAGATATAATTAATAATGACATAAATTCATATAGAGAAAACATAAAGGTCTCATCATTATTGATTTTTGGTTTTCTTTCCTGGGGTAACTCTTAATTGTGCTTTCTTGTTTAATAACGCAAAGAAAGGTAAATTTTCATAATGCATTTTTCAAGATTTTCTTTCGTGAATAATAATTGAGGAAAATAACCACTGAGTTCTTGATTTCTTACATAGAAGAACTTTAGTATCTTCTTAACATTAATTTGGTCATATTGTTTACTCTTTCTTCTTTTACAACATTACCACGTGATATCATTACTTATGCTAACGCGGTATAATCATGTGGATCAGTTCAAATCATTTCGAGTGATTTATTCGAAACTTTTACAATCAGATGGGAGTATAGCTCAGTGGCAGAGCATTCGACTGCAGATCGAGAGGTCGCTGGTTCAACTCCGGCTGCTCCCTCAAATATTTTGCTTCCTTTCTAAAACCTACCTTCTTATCACATTACTTCTTACTAGTATTTGAATAGAAAACATAAAAAGTTTACATTATTATCTCTAAATTAGCCACCATTTAAAATTATCTTTTGCATTTTAGTTTCGAGTATTTATCTCTTTACTACCTTCAACACTAAGTTTTGGTTTCAGCACAATTAAGAATAAAGTCGATCAATCCTTAAATATTATAGTGAGATTATTTGCTCATTTGTTTTGTATTTCGTTTGTTTTCTGTGGTTGTTGTTGCGCGTCATCATTATTTCCTTCTTATATTTAGGAAACGAATTAACAAATGAAGAGACCTTCCCTCCTAAATGCGACACTTCCACTAGCCCGGCATATGCTTTATTATCCAATATCTGGGATTATATCGAAAAAGCAGAACAGCCGACAGCAAATTGAGGGTTCCTGGATAAACTATTACTATTATTTCAAATCCATTTATTTCATGTTAGATTGCAACATTACCGTATGTTCATAATTAATTTCGTATGTTTCATAAACTAATTTCTTATTAACACTTCTATTTTAGGAAAATAATTCATAATTCTTAAATTCGTTTGCTTTAAGAGTGTACTTTGTTTCTTGGCAAATCAATTTAGTTTAAATAATGAGAAGGCAGTATTCCACGCTTGAGGTGATTAATGTTATACAGCCTATCCAAGTATTGCATCATCTCTGGAAGTATTTCTTCTTTTCATGACAGTCTAATTTAGTTCCGGAGTTTCTTGGATAAATACCACCTAAACCTTGAAAACGCAATTCCCTATAATTTCATAACACTAAAATAGATATAATTAATAATGACATAAATTCATATAGAGAAAACATAAAGGTCTCATCATTATTGATTTTTGGTTTTTTCCAATCAATGTGTTTCTGTTTAATAAGCAAAGAAGGTAAATTTCAAATGATTTTTCAAATTTTCTTTCGTGAATATATTGAGGAAAATAACACTGATTCTTATTCACATAAGAACTTTAGTATTTCTTAACATTAATTTGGTCATATTTTTATCTTCTCTTTTACAACATTACAATTATCATTACTTATGTAACGAGTATAATCTGTGGATCATTCAAATCATTTCGGTTTTATCGAAATTTACAATAGATGGGAGTATAGCTCATGGAGAGCATTCGCTCAGATCGAGAGGTCGCTGGTTCAACTCCGGCTGCTCCCTCAAATATTTGCTTCCTTTCTAAAACCTACCTTCTTAACATACTTCTTACTAGATTGAAAAACATAAAAATTACATTATTATCTCTAAATTTGCCAATTTAAAATTATTTTGCATTATAGTTTCGAGTATTTATCTCTTACTACCTTAAACTATTTTGGTTTCCCAAAATAAATAAAGTCGTCAATCCAAATATTATAGTGAGATTATTTTCATTTGTTTTGTATTTCGTTTGTTTTCTGTGTTGTTTTCGGATCATTATTTCCTTCTTATATTGGAAGAATTAAAAATGAAGAGTTCCCTCCTAAATCGACACTTCCAATAGCCCGGCATATGCTTTATATCAATATTGGTTATACAAAACAGAACAGGACAGCAAATTGAGGGGTTCCTGGATAAACTATATTATTTAAATCCATTTATTTGTAGATTGCAACATTACCGTATGTCATAATTAATTTTATGTTTCATAAACTAATTTCTTATTAACACTTCTATTTTAGGAAAAAATAAATTCTTAAATTTTTGCTTTAATGTTTTGTTTCTTGGAAATCAATTTAGTTTAAATAATGAGAAAGTATTCCACGCTTGAGGTGATTAATGTTATACACTATCCAAGTATTCTCTCCTGGAAGTATTTCTACTTTTCATGAAGTCTAATTTAGTTCCGGAGTTCTTGGATAAATACCACCTACAACCTTGAAAACGCAATTCCCTATAATTTCATAACACTAAAATAGATATAATTAATAATGACATAAATTCATATAGAGAAAACATAAAGGTCTCATCATTATTGATTTTTGGTTTTCTTTCCTGGGGTAACTCTTAATTGTGCTTTCTTGTTTAATAACGCAAAGAAAGGTAAATTTTCATAATGCATTTTTCAAGATTTTCTTTCGTGAATAATAATTGAGGAAAATAACCACTGAGTTCTTGATTTCTTACATAGAAGAACTTTAGTATCTTCTTAACATTAATTTGGTCATATTGTTTACTCTTTCTTCTTTTACAACATTACCACGTGATATCATTACTTATGCTAACGCGGTATAATCATGTGGATCAGTTCAAATCATTTCGAGTGATTTATTCGAAACTTTTACAATCAGATGGGAGTATAGCTCAGTGGCAGAGCATTCGACTGCAGATCGAGAGGTCGCTGGTTCAACTCCGGCTGCTCCCTCAAATATTTTGCTTCCTTTCTAAAACCTACCTTCTTATCACATTACTTCTTACTAGTATTTGAATAGAAAACATAAAAAGTTTACATTATTATCTCTAAATTAGCCACCATTTAAAATTATCTTTTGCATTTTAGTTTCGAGTATTTATCTCTTTACTACCTTCAACACTAAGTTTTGGTTTCAGCACAATTAAGAATAAAGTCGATCAATCCTTAAATATTATAGTGAGATTATTTGCTCATTTGTTTTGTATTTCGTTTGTTTTCTGTGGTTGTTGTTGCGCGTCATCATTATTTCCTTCTTATATTTAGGAAACGAATTAACAAATGAAGAGACCTTCCCTCCTAAATGCGACACTTCCACTAGCCCGGCATATGCTTTATTATCCAATATCTGGGATTATATCGAAAAAGCAGAACAGCCGACAGCAAATTGAGGGGTTCCTGGATAAACTATTACTATTATTTCAAATCCATTTATTTCATGTTAGATTGCAACATTACCGTATGTTCATAATTAATTTCGTATGTTTCATAAACTAATTTCTTATTAACACTTCTATTTTAGGAAAATAATTCATAATTCTTAAATTCGTTTGCTTTAAGAGTGTACTTTGTTTCTTGGCAAATCAATTTAGTTTAAATAATGAGAAGGCAGTATTCCACGCTTGAGGTGATTAATGTTATACAGCCTATCCAAGTATTGCATCATCTCTGGAAGTATTTCTTCTTTTCATGACAGTCTAATTTAGTTCCGGAGTTTCTTGGATAAATACCACCTAGAACCTTGAAAACGCAATTCCCTATAATTTCATAACACTAAAATAGATATAATTAATAATGACATAAATTCATATAGAGAAAACATAAAGGTCTCATCATTATTGATTTTTGGTTTTCTTTCCTGGGGTAACTCTTAATTGTGCTTTCTTGTTTAATAACGCAAAGAAAGGTAAATTTTCATAATGAATTTTTCAAGATTTTCTTTCGTGAATAATAATTGAGGAAAATAACCACTGAGTTCTTGATTTCTTACATAGAAGAACTTTAGTATCTTCTTAACATTAATTTGGTCATATTGTTTACTCTTTCTTCTTTTACAACATTACCACGTGATATCATTACTTATGCTAACGCGGTATAATCATGTGGATCAGTTCAAATCATTTCGAGTGATTTATTCGAAACTTTTACAATCAGATGGGAGTATAGCTCAGTGGCAGAGCATTCGACTGCAGATCGAGAGGTCGCTGGTTCAACTCCGGCTGCTCCCTCAAATATTTTGCTTCCTTTCTAAAACCTACCTTCTTATCACATTACTTCTTACTAGTATTTGAATAGAAAACATAAAAAGTTTACATTATTATCTCTAAATTAGCCACCATTTAAAATTATCTTTTGCATTTTAGTTTCGAGTATTTATCTCTTTACTACCTTCAACACTAAGTTTTGGTTTCAGCACAATTAAGAATAAAGTCGATCAATCCTTAAATATTATAGTGAGATTATTTGCTCATTTGTTTTGTATTTCGTTTGTTTTCTGTGGTTGTTGTTGCGCGTCATCATTATTTCCTTCTTATATTTAGGAAACGAATTAACAAATGAAGAGACCTTCCCTCCTAAATGCGACACTTCCACTAGCCCGGCATATGCTTTATTATCCAATATCTGGGATTATATCGAAAAAGCAGAACAGCCGACAGCAAATTGAGGGGTTCCTGGATAAACTATTACTATTATTTCAAATCCATTTATTTCATGTTAGATTGCAACATTACCGTATGTTCATAATTAATTTCGTATGTTTCATAAACTAATTTCTTATTAACACTTCTATTTTAGGAAAATAATTCATAATTCTTAAATTCGTTTGCTTTAAGAGTGTACTTTGTTTCTTGGCAAATCAATTTAGTTTAAATAATGAGAAGGCAGTATTCCACGCTTGAGGTGATTAATGTTATACAGCCTATCCAAGTATTGCATCATCTCTGGAAGTATTTCTTCTTTTCATGACAGTCTAATTTAGTTCCGGAGTTTCTTGGATAAATACCACCTAGAACCTTGAAAACGCAATTCCCTATAATTTCATAACACTAAAATAGATATAATTAATAATGACATAAATTCATATAGAGAAAACATAAAAAAAAAAAAAAAAAAATTTTTTTTTTTTTTTTTTTTTTTTTTTTTTTTTTTTTTTTTCAAGATTTTCTTTCGTGAATAATAATTGAGGAAAATAACCACTGAGTTCTTGATTTCTTACATAGAAGAACTTTAGTATCTTCTTAACATTAATTTGGTCATATTGTTTACTCTTTCTTCTTTTACAACATTACCACGTGATATCATTACTTATGCTAACGCGGTATAATCATGTGGATCAGTTCAAATCATTTCGAGTGATTTATTCGAAACTTTTACAATCAGATGGGAGTATAGCTCAGTGGCAGAGCATTCGACTGCAGATCGAGAGGTCGCTGGTTCAACTCCGGCTGCTCCCTCAAATATTTTGCTTCCTTTCTAAAACCTACCTTCTTATCACATTACTTCTTACTAGTATTTGAATAGAAAACATAAAAAGTTTACATTATTATCTCTAAATTAGCCACCATTTAAAATTATCTTTTGCATTTTAGTTTCGAGTATTTATCTCTTTACTACCTTCAACACTAAGTTTTGGTTTCAGCACAATTAAGAATAAAGTCGATCAATCCTTAAATATTATAGTGAGATTATTTGCTCATTTGTTTTGTATTTCGTTTGTTTTCTGTGGTTGTTGTTGCGCGTCATCATTATTTCCTTCTTATATTTAGGAAACGAATTAACAAATGAAGAGACCTTCCCTCCTAAATGCGACACTTCCACTAGCCCGGCATATGCTTTATTATCCAATATCTGGGATTATATCGAAAAAGCAGAACAGCCGACAGCAAATTGAGGGGTTCCTGGATAAACTATTACTATTATTTCAAATCCATTTATTTCATGTTAGATTGCAACATTACCGTATGTTCATAATTAATTTCGTATGTTTCATAAACTAATTTCTTATTAACACTTCTATTTTAGGAAAATAATTCATAATTCTTAAATTCGTTTGCTTTAAGAGTGTACTTTGTTTCTTGGCAAATCAATTTAGTTTAAATAATGAGAAGGCAGTATTCCACGCTTGAGGTGATTAATGTTATACAGCCTATCCAAGTATTGCATCATCTCTGGAAGTATTTCTTCTTTTCATGACAGTCTAATTTAGTTCCGGAGTTTCTTGGATAAATACCACCTAGAACCTTGAAAACGCAATTCCCTATAATTTCATAACACTAAAATAGATATAATTAATAATGACATAAATTCATATAGAGAAAACATAAAGGTCTCATCATTATTGATTTTTGGTTTTCTTTCCTGGGGTAACTCTTAATTGTGCTTTCTTGTTTAATAACGCAAAGAAAGCACAATTAAAGTTAGCAGGAAAAAAAATGTGTAGTCAAGACTATATATTTCTGAATTTATGTCATTATTGTATCTATTTTTGAGTGTTTATGAAAATTATAGGAATTACGTCTCCACAAATGATTATTTTATCAAAAAACTCGGAACTAAGACTTATCATGAAAAAGCTACTCAGGAATGATGCAATATCACCTCAAGCATTAGTTCTACTTATTCTCCGACTATTTAAACTGACAAAAACTGAAGTACACTCTTAAAAGCAAACGGGCCCTTAAATTACAATTGCCTAAAATAGGATTTGTAAGTGGGTGTAATAATACGAAGTATTTAGCTCTCAAAGAACCTCGATTTCATTAATGATGACGCGCAACAACAACCACAGAAAACAAACGAAATACAAAACAAATGAGCAAATAATCTCACTATAATATTTAAGGATTGATCGACTTTATTCTTAATTGTGCTGAAACCAAAACTTAGTGTTGAAGGTAGTAAAGAGATAAATACTCGAAACTAAAATGCAAAAGATAATTTTAAATGGTGGCTAATTTAGAGATAATAATGTAAACTTTTTATGTTTTCTATTCAAATACTAGTAAGAAGTAATGTGATAAGAAGGTAGGTTTTAGAAAGGAAGCAAAATATTTGAGGGAGCAGCCGGAGTTGAACCAGCGACCTCTCGATCTGCAGTCGAATGCTCTGCCACTGAGCTATACTCCCATCTGATTGTAAAAGTTTCGAATAAATCACTCGAAATGATTTGAACTGATCCACATGATTATGCTGCGTTAGCATAAGTAATGATATCACGTGGTAATGTTGTAAAAGAAGAAAGAGTAAACAATATGACCAAATTAATGTTAAGAAGATACTAAAGTTCTTCTATGTAAGAAATCAAGAACTCAGTGGTTATTTTCCTCAATTATTATTCACGAAAGAAAATCTTGAAAAATGCATTATGAAAATTTACCTTTCTTTGCGTTATTAAACAAGAAAGCACAATTAAGAGTTACCCCAGGAAAGAAAACCAAAATCAATAATGATGAGACCTTTATGTTTTCTCTATATGAATTTATGTCATTATTAATTATATCTATTTTAGTGTTATGAAATTATAGGGAATTGCGTTTTCAAGGTTGTAGGTGGTATTTATCCAAGAAACTCCGGAACTAAATTAGACTGTCATGAAAAGAAGAAATACTTCCAGAGATGATGCAATACTTGGATAGGCTGTATAACATTAATCACCTCAAGCGTGGAATACTGCCTTCTCATTATTTAAACTAAATTGATTTGCCAAGAAACAAAGTACACTCTTAAAGCAAACGAATTTAAGAATTATGAATTATTTTCCTAAAATAGAAGTGTTAATAAGAAATTAGTTTATGAAACATACGAAATTAATTATGAACATACGGTAATGTTGCAATCTAACATGAAATAAATGGATTTGAAATAATAGTAATAGTTTATCCAGGAACCCCTCAATTTGCTGTCGGCTGTTCTGCTTTTTCGATATAATCCCAGATATTGGATAATAAAGCATATGCCGGGCTAGTGGAAGTGTCGCATTTAGGAGGGAAGGTCTCTTCATTTGTTAATTCGTTTCCTAAATATAAGAAGGAAATAATGATGACGCGCAACAACAACCACAGAAAACAAACGAAATACAAAACAAATGAGCAAATAATCTCACTATAATATTTAAGGATTGATCGACTTTATTCTTAATTGTGCTGAAACCAAAACTTAGTGTTGAAGGTAGTAAAGAGATAAATACTCGAAACTAAAATGCAAAAGATAATTTTAAATGGTGGCTAATTTAGAGATAATAATGTAAACTTTTTATGTTTTCTATTCAAATACTAGTAAGAAGTAATGTGATAAGAAGGTAGGTTTTAGAAAGGAAGCAAAATATTTGAGGGAGCAGCCGGAGTTGAACCAGCGACCTCTCGATCTGCAGTCGAATGCTCTGCCACTGAGCTATACTCCCATCTGATTGTAAAAGTTTCGAATAAATCACTCGAAATGATTTGAACTGATCCACATGATTATACCGCGTTAGCATAAGTAATGATATCACGTGGTAATGTTGTAAAAGAAGAAAGAGTAAACAATATGACCAAATTAATGTTAAGAAGATACTAAAGTTCTTCTATGTAAGAAATCAAGAACTCAGTGGTTATTTTCCTCAATTATTATTCACGAAAGAAAATCTTGAAAAATGCATTATGAAAATTTACCTTTCTTTGCGTTATTAAACAAGAAAGCACAATTAAGAGTTACCCCAGGAAAGAAAACCAAAATCAATAATGATGAGACCTTTATGTTTTCTCTATATGAATTTATGTCATTATTAATTATATCTATTTTAGTGTTATGAAATTATAGGGAATTGCGTTTTCAAGGTTGTAGGTGGTATTTATCCAAGAAACTCCGGAACTAAATTAGACTGTCATGAAAAGAGAAATACTTCCAGAGATGATGCAATACTTGGATAGGCTGTATAACATTAATCACCTCAAGCGTGGAATACTGCCTTCTCATTATTTAAACTAAATTGATTTACCAAGAAACAAAGTACACTCTTAAAGCAAACGAATTTAAGAATTATGAATTATTTTCCTAAAACAGAAGTGTTAATAAAAAATTAGTTTATGAAACATACGAAAATAATTATGAACATACGGTAATGTTGCAATCTAACATGAAATAAATGGATTTGAAATAATGGTAATAGTTTATCCAGGAACCCCTCAATTTGCTGTCGGCTGTTCTGCTTTTTCGATATAATCCCAGATATTGGATAATAAAGCATATGCCGGGCTAATGGAAGTGTCGCATTTAGGAGGGAAAGTCTCTTCATTTGTTAATTCTTTTCCTAAATATAAGAAGGAAATAATGATGACGCGTAACAACAACCACAGAGAACAAACGAAATACAAAACAAATGAGCAAATAATCTCACTATAATATTTATGGATTGATCGACTTTATTCTTAATTGTGCGGAAACCAAAACTTAGTGTTGAAGGTAGTAAAGAGATAAATACTCGAAACTAGAATGCAAAAGATAATTTTAAATGGTGGCTAATTTAGAGATAATAATGTAAACCTTTTTATGTTTTCTATTCAAATACTAGTAAGAAGTAATGTGATAAGAAGGTAGGTTTTAGAAAGGAAGCGAAATATTTGAGGGAGCAGCCGGAGTTGAACCAGCGACCTCTCGATCTGCAGTCGAATGCTCTGCCACTGAGCTATACTCCCATCTGATTGTAAAAGTTTCGAATAAATCACTCGAAATGATTTGAACTGATCCACATGATTATACCGCGTTAGCATAAGTAATGATATCACGTGGTAATGTTGTAAAAGAAGAAAGAGTAAACAATATGACCAAATTAATGTTAAGAAGATACTAAAGTTCTTCTATGTAAGAAATGAAGAACTCAGTGGTTATTTTCCTCAATTATTATTCACGAAAGAAAATCTTGAAAAATGCATTATGAAAATTTACCTTTCTTTGCGTTATTAAACAAGAAAACACAATTAAGAGTTACCCCAGGAAAGAAAACCAAAATCAATAATGATGAGACCTTTATGTTTTCTCTATATGAATTTATGTCATTATTAATTATATCTATTTTAGTGTTATGAAATTATAGGGAATTGCGTTTTCAAGGTTGTAGGTGGTATTTATCCAAGAAACTCCGGAACTAAATTAGACTGTCATGAAAAGGAGAAATACTTCCAGAGATGATGCAATACTTGGATAGGCTGTATAACATTAATCACCTCAAGCGTGGAATACTGCCTTCTCATTATTTAAACTAAATTGATTTACCAAGAAACAAAGTACACTCTTAAAGCAAACGGAATTTAAGAATTATGAATTATTTTCCTAAAATAGAAGTGTTAATAAGAAATTAGTTTATGAAACATACGAAATTAATTATGAACATACGGTAATGTTGCAATCTAACATGAAATAAATGGATTTGAAATAATTGTAATAGTTTATCCAGGAACCCCTCAATTTGCTGTCGGCTGTTCTGCTTTTCGATATAATCCCAGATATTGGATAATAAAGCATATGCCGGGCTAGTGGAAGTGTCGCATTTAGGAGGGAAGGTCTCTTCATTTGTTAATTCTTTTCCTAAACAGTTATCAGTCTTCTTATTGTAGAGGTTATTGAACAGAAACTACTCTCTTAAAATTGGACATTGTTCTTGATAAAATATCTTTGACTGCATTAATTATGTTAGATTTATGTGGAGTTTTTGATATAATCGATCATTATAGAAACTTCTAGAGGTTTTCTTTAACATCAAGGAGAATAGTCTATTTACTATATCAGTTTAATGTAGAATCTGTATTGTTGTTATTGTATATGATCGTGTTAAACAACTTTCTATAAAGTCATGTAATATTATCTGATGGATTTATAATCCTGTAGTCGTTTGTTACTCTGGTATTGTACTGGTGTTCATAAACTGTTGTATCAATCCTCTGATATATTTCGTCAAATACGAGCAATTCCAAAAGGAATATATAACTGATAATCAATACCTGTAATTTACTGTCAATTAGTATTTACCTGCGATATTATATATATATATATATATATATATATATATATATATATATATATATATGTATGTATATATATATATAAGATTACTATTGGTCATTAATTTTATCGATCCTAACTGAAGAGGTTTATTTGATTAACAAATATATCGTTTATGAATGTAATTATTTAATATTTTGTCAAAGTCTATATTTATCGTTCATATATTTGTAATAATTTCTGTTTCAGATGTATCTGTTTATATTATCTTCGTGCCAGAAATTTATCCAGTCATTTTTCTAAACTGTTATTATCCCCTGATAATCTTCTGCCTCAAAAATATTATTATTTATCATATGACCCCAAAATGTTCACACATCTCCATGAACTTGTTGTCATCATCACAATGCTTGGAACTAATGGGAGAGAGAGAGAGAGAGAGATAGAGAGAGATGTGTGTGTCCTAGCAACTAGTAAATAACTGGATGATAATAATAAGTCTAATAACAATATTATCTAAACTAGGATGTTTGTTTTTTATTATTAATATAAGATATGAACAAATAAAATAATACAATAACTGAAATATTAACAATACAGTAATGTCACCTGTCGAATATTATTATGTAAATAGCTAAAATATTAATTATTAAAACACTTCATAATTGTTCCAAAATGAAGAATAAACGTCATACAAAGTATATAATAAGAACAACATTAACAATAATATAAATATTAATATTAACAACACGGATACTAACAAATATAATGACATCGTTTTTCTTACATTCAATGTCATTATAATCCCCTCAGTATGTCCCATTTATATCCAATTAACTAATTGTATTAATATTTAAGAGATTATTAGCAAATAATAATTCAGTTACTGTAATTAACTTATTTTGATGACAGAACATTTTCCAAGATATAAGAACCACAATATTCTGATTAACTAGAATTATTACAACAATATTATTTGAGAACCAAATGGTTTCCATTGATCTAATTTACTATAACAACCTCCATTATCAACAATCTGTCCTTCAATGAGATAACAAGACCAGATGATGACACAAAGTCACTTGTTTATTGAATTATCATATGTTGATATTACAACAAACCATTAACACTTCGGATATATTAAAAAGCAAATAACTATTTTATGAAAGCATACTTCATATATCTGTGATATGATTATATAATATGACATAACGACTGGCAGATTTAGCAGATTTACTATTCTTTGTAGATATGTGTCTGACCATGTGACAACAATAATCTAACATGGCTCTGTTTGTGTAGGCGTATTGGAGATGTTTACATCTTTTACATGTTAATGTACAAAAAGTAACAATAGTTACCTCACTAATGTCAAGGTCAGATGTCATATATGTATTAATTTGTATGATGACAGATGTCGAATTATGATTGAATTCTTTTAATATTTTGATGACCCACCTCTCGACATATTACGTTAACGGATGACAACAATTATATAATTTCACTTTTTAATTGTTGTGTATAATCTAATTAACATATACCAAAATATGGAAATGAACAGAACACAAAACATAAATGTGACTTTCAATTATTTGTGTCAATTTTTAATAGTCAATTAATTTATTAATCGTCATTTAATAACCTTACAACTATTCACATTTGTGGCAAATATATAATATTGACATATTCTAAACTAAGAGCATACATTTAATAAAAAGGCCTGATATTATATCTTTGAAACAAATAACCTGGTATTTATGATGTGTGTGTGTTTGTGTTTGTGTGTGTGTGTGTGTGTGTGGTGATGTGTGTGTGTGTGGTGATGTGTGTGTGTGTGTGTGGTGATGTGTGTGTGTGTGTATGTGTGTGTGTGTGTGTGTGGTGATGTGTGTGTGTGTGTGTGGTGATGTGTGTGTGTGTATGTATGTGTGTGTGTGTGTGTGTGTGGTGATGTGTGTGTGTGTGGTGATGTGTGTGTGTGTGTGTGTGTGTGATGTGTGTGTGTGTGTGTGTGTGTGGTGATGTGTGTGTGTGTGTGGTGATGTGTGTGTGTGTGTGTGTGTGTGTGTGTGTGTGTGTGTGTGATGTGTGTGTGTGTGGTGATATATATATATATATGTGTGTGTGTGTGTGTGTGTGTGTGGTGATGTGTGTGTGTGTGGTGATGTGTGTGTGTGTGTGTGATGTGTGTGTGTGTGTGTGTGTGTGTGTGATGTGTGTGTGTGTGTGTGTGTGTGTGTGTGTGTGAACGCGTCAGGGCTTGTTTAAGTGTGTTGATCCTTTGTGGTTAATATTACTAGTGTGTGGATGTTAGTTAATTTAGGAGAATGTGTTTTGTAACTGCTCGTATGTTTTATGGCTGTTCATTATTGTACTTCTGTGAATAGTTATGTTTCTGCGTTGAAATGCAAACCTGAATTATGTGTGCTTTATTTTTATGATTGCGTTTTTGTGATATTGTATTGTGTTCATTCTGTTATTGGGATGTTTATTATCGTACTGGGGCTTTGTTCAGGATTATTATAGTGACACATTCGTGTGTAGCTATTCATTTATATTGTGACTGCGTTAAGCGTTTTATTTTGAAGCACCCCCTCTGTCATATTAATCTATACAACAACTTCGTTAACTCACTAATAATGACACAAAATAACCTTAAATATTTGACAATAATTGATATAAAATATATTTGAAAAATCATTTGTATTGTTTAGCTAGTTCACAATTAGTTGCTAGTACCATTCTTCTAATATATTTCGATATAAAGTAATAAATATGATAAAAGCAGAAGCGATAAATAAGAGAAATATGTTTTCTGAACTTAAAATCATAGGATGTTCGTAGGGAAAAAAATGAGTCAGTTTCCTGCGTTGTCTGGATGTACCTATAATGATAACATCTGTTTTGTTGACATTGAGCCTAAGTTTATTGTTTGTGATCCAGCCAGAGATATCACTGAGACAGTCACCAAGTTGTTTAAGAGAATGATCAGTGTCTGCTGTAAATAAAGATATGTATACTTGGGTGTCATCTGAATATTAAAAATTGTCTAATTTGTGGCTGTGAATAAGAGTTTATTGGTGTTGTATACAGAGTAAACAATAGTGGTCCAAGAATATGCTTTTCGGGAATATGACAAAACAAAGGCACTGTCTTTGATAAACATGATCTTATTTCTATTGATTAAAAACTATTTATTAAGACTGAGGGAATCCAAGTGAGTGCTATGCCAGATATATGATATTAATCAATAAGGTAACACCGAAATTATTTTACATAAACAGTGTTATATATATATATATATATATATATATATATATATATATATTATATTAGTATATTAGCTACCGATATTGATGATAACAATAACAAACAATTAGTGTGATAGTATAATATAACCAATATACAATAATAAAGTCAGAAGTTGTAATATTTGGTTTTTTATTTTTGAAGTAAGATCAATATTTGAATGTGATAATGTTAGATAGATTTTTAAATTTAAACTTTATCTCAAATATACATCAACCGGTAATAAGTAAAGTAATACTAATATATACATTAATACACCTAGCCCCCCCCAACACACACACACACAAACACACACAAACACACACACACACACACACACAAACACAGACACATGCATACAGTAGTAGTAGAAGTAGTAGTATTTATTTCCAATTTCAATATCAAATAACGTATACATAATACAATTTTACAAGTATATTACATATATTAAAATAGGGGGACCAATGTAGCCGAAGCTGTCTTCCCATTGGCCCCTAACTAATCATAGCTAATAATAGTCAGCTCAATAAAACGCCGTTTGTGTATTTACAAGTCTGGTCGTGTGTGTATTGGAAGTATGTGGACCAGGTACCAAAGAATCATATAATTACCTAGACATGTGTACATTGACAACAATAAGGGTTGTTGCATTTTTACAGATGCTGAGTAATTAGTAAGATGTAACTTTCAGGGTTTTTTAGTTTTTATCTTGAATTACAAGTGGAAAGGATACTATTCCAATTGTTCCATATAATGGGAAAATTGACTTATGGCAACTTACTGGATAGTGCAGAGTTACATCGAGGTACATTCATATTAATAGATTGTCTTGTCACGCGATTTTCTGTACATCATAATTTAGACGGAATAGGTCATCGAAGGATATAGGAAGTCTCTTGCTAATAAAGTCGTCCATGAACAAACATACTACTGATACATGTCACTTAATTTTAAGATTTCACAATTTTTGAATAAAGCATCCGTATGATTGTTATAACCCGCATTATTAATAATACAATAGCTCTTTTCTGGAAAGACACAGTTTTCTGAAGGATTGATGAATTGGCGTTCCCTCAAATTAGTAAACCATATGAGATATATGGTTGTATGAGAGCCAGGTTAAAGTTTTCAGATTATCTTTTGGTAGGAATGTCTTTATTTGTTTCATGCCATATAAAGTCCGAGAAATTAAATTCTTTACGTAAATCAAATTATATTTCCATGAAAGAGTCTCATCCAGAAACACACTATGAAATGTCCAAGATGTTAAAATCAACATTTTTGGTACCACCTTTGAAAACTATATATTTTATAAGACAACTAATCTTATTAGTGTACTAATAACGCCATCTGGTGGATAAAACCTTCAATAGTTATAATGTATTAAGGTTAATCAATTTTATCAGATGATCGTCTGTTAACTTTAAGTAATTTCAAGATATGTCGAGATTGTTGGAAGGAAACTGATCCAAACTGACCCCATGAATTATTAACATCTTCTATAAATATAAAGATATAATTAATTGCTTCTTAATAGAATAAAAATTTTCAAATCGAAAACAAAGGTCGATTGATAAATTATAATATTGAATTTTATGGATGTTAGTGATAATTTAATTAATTTACTCTATAGCATTAGATTGAAGATACAGCTATGAATCAGGATCACCTTGTATATGGATTACAAAACCTTCTAGTTTAGAAAAATTCTAATATTAAACACTTATTATAATAAAGTATTATAATAAAAAATAAAAACATTCAACGAAATTAAAGAACTGGTTTCAGTGTTAAGAATGAAGTACTACATACATTAAACTCAGACTGTTCTCCAAAATATGTTTATGTTTGAATAGCTTTTTCTGTCAAAAGATATTAAATATATTTAATGGGTTTCTCTCCAGCACTTTATAATAAATTTTCACATTGAGAGAAGAATCTTGTATGTCCAAGATGGAAGGATTTGAGCCTCTTATAGTGACTGATATCAAACATCTGTGGCCACTATTCAGTTGTCGATATAACTACATGAATACTGATAGATTGTCGAGATAGTCTGATAAGTCCATTTACAAAGATTGTTAATACAATATTATCCTTTCCTGTTTCCCTCCAAATCCAGTAAATCCTTAGATACACCATTCTTGCAATAGAAAAACCATTAATAATACAAACAGTTTATATTGTAATATTCGAATAAATTACAGACCTTTTTCGTATTTAGCATATTTATCTAAAATTATAGAAAGGACACGTGCTTTCCTCCAAAATAAATATTTATTCAATAATTAATTGATTTAAAGTGATGAGAACAGTCCACAAAATCCTGTTGTGTTTGATATATTTGACTATGATGTACTTCGCTTTATGTTGAAAGACTTGTTTGTTATTTTAGGTAAGGTAGTTAAATTACCTCAATCCTATTTGGAACAGTGCTTCTAGAGGGTGTCTGTTCTGGAATATTTCTAGAGTTGCTATATATGGATATAACACACACACACACAGAGAGAGAGAGAGAGAGAGAGAGAGAGAGAGAGATCTCCAGTTCTTCAAAGTTCTTCAAAGTTCTCCAGTTTATTAAATATCTAAATAGAAACCATTCGTTTAAGTCGAATTCATATAACTTGACACATATGCGCATACCAATTCCCGATTCTCAATATTTATTCTGTTGAACCAAAAATTGCGAGAGTAGCTCGTTATTGAAGAATCCTTGATAACTTCTACCACACTTGTCATCCCTCGGCTGTCATTAACGGAGACCCATTGACTAGAAGATGTCATAAGCTAGTTCTAGTCACGACACTTCTTCTGTCCATCAATACGATTGGATTTGGTGAATATCTGTTTATCTCATGTGAATAAAATCGACTTCCGGGCTTCTGGATACGAGGTGAATTACTCTAATGGCGTCGAGTAATTGTCAGTCAGCAATCAATTAGATCCACAAACGTCTCTTGTGGAGAATTTGTCGGCTTAATTCTGGTTACTGGATAACGGGATCTAGTGAACTAGGTCAGGAATAAAACTGACGGATTTGGTTTGTCACTAGGGGGCGCTGTATTAGTGTAATGGGAAAGTGCAATGATTGGCTGATCGTAATTTATGGCTATTTTAATCTTCTGTCTAATTGTCTGATTGACCGACTCACTCAGTATCTGTTTATTTTACTGTCTCATTATATATTTGTTTATCTGTCTGTTGTGTGTCTGTTTTGTCTAATGTTTTTCTTCTTCTTCTGACTATTGTTTTGTCATTCAATGTTACATCTTTATCTGTCTCTATATATACACATATTCATTCTTAAAGGAGTATATCTGTGTGTGTTTGTTTGTTTGTGTGCGTGTGTGTATGCATGTATTTATTTATGTCTGTATAAATGTAGTTATGTGTATGTCTGAGTGTGTGTGCGTGTGTGAGTGTAGATTTGTGTGTGTGCGAATGTGTGCGCGCGTGCGAGGTGTATCTTTAACAATTAATTCCATATAAGATAACTAGTGGAGGTTTATAACTTTTCGTAATAGTTAAATATAAAGTCTTAATAAACAATAACTTTTTATATTAGCATATCATTCAATCATTACATCGCATCAGGATAAATATTTTGTTGTCATTTAAGTTATGATTGAAGACAAAGTGCTGGAAATTGACATGATGTTAACGTAACTACAGAAGACCAAACAGTTTTAATGTCAACAAACCACTCTTTTACAAATGGTCAATTTACGTTAATACGACAAAAAATAAAATAGGTTTTAATGAAATAATTACGTTATTACCTTACACTACTTTATCCTATTTGTTGCTTTACCCAAAGTCATTTACAGTTTTTTACTGGAAGTTGAATATTTATTATTCTCTGTATTTCTTTGAAGAATGTTATCGTTACCTTCTTTAAAGGTATTCGATGGTGAATTAAGGAATTATGTGAATACGACTTCAAAATAAAATCTTTACAAAATGTTTTAAAAGGATATTAATTAATTAGATTTTATACGCAATAAGATAATATATGATAGACCAGGTATAGTTAATAAATTATCAGATTGGTAAATTACAACTACTGAATAAAGGTTTAAAATGACCTTGATATGTAAGATTTACTTGTATTTGGTCATATTTATGGTATACTTTATTAGCTGTCTGTCTGTCTGTGTGTCTGTTGTTATTAATGTATGTATGTATGTATGGATGTATTCATATCTGTAAGTATAAATGTCGTTATGTATATGTCTGTCTGTAGCCAGGATGTTTGGCTATATAGGTACTTTAACTATATATTAATGGGAATATATGCCTTTATCTATTCTTGAAGTCTGTGTTTTGTTATATGTTTGTAAACAAAATGATCACTTCTATTTTATATTTTCTGTATCAATAATATTTGTATTCTGTTTATTTTCCTATCCCCTCAAAACACATATGTAAAAAAACCAAGTGAAAGGAGTTTATATTACATTATGGTAAATAGTGCTAACCTATCTACGGGATTCCTCATAATCACAATTAACTTAGTTTGGGGATTTATACCATACAGATGATGATGGGAGATATTTTGGTTCTGTTTTCTTCTCATTTCCATTGATCGTATGCCATTTTAGCATGTTCCATATTAGCATAGGGTCAAAGTCTCCTGAAATTATTTGGTCAAAGTTCATCGTAGTGAATGAAACAATATATATTTGCACGATTAAAATTCCTTGATAACTAAATTGGCACTGGATATGGATGCGTGCACCCCTTTCCTTCGCTAGAATACCATAAAACTTGGCAGGTAGATGATTAACTTGTTTTATAGGCGAAATTTCATGGACATTGAATGGTCTAAATTGTGCCGATGTGTCGTTAAACAACATTCATCCATTCTATAGGGAAAATTCAAATTACAGCACAATAAACTCGGGTGGAAGTGATATGTGGTCCAACGCACTAGCAGTTGGACTACAGAGGCACCCCATGGTAAATTCCATATAGAAAGTGGTTGTATTGTTTATACAATGGCACTTAAGGGGTACTTTGGCAATTTTCTGGATTGCGAAGATATTCCAAAATTAAACTTAAAATATTTCCTTTTATACCTGTTTTTTTTTTTTTGGGGGGGGGGGGTAATATAACAAAACATAAAATTGGCAATGAAAGATACTTCTTAAACTTAATCCCTGCAATAAATACATTCAGAAAAAGCTAATTCTATCAACTCACAAATGTGAAATATTTGGCAGTGCCGCTAGATGGCGCTACAATAGGCGAAATCTTGATGAAAAATTAGCACACATGCAATGAAAGAAGGAAAGGTACATTTAATAAAGTGGCTTCACTTGCTGGCAGGAGCTTTTCAAATTTGAAACTCCCAATGTGAGGTAACCCATCCCCCCCAAACAAAAGCAGGCAATGTTGGTGGTATTATCTATTTGAAAAACCAACCTTTAACAGATGAATAGAAATTTATCAAACTTTCTAAGATATGAGGTACTGCTAATCTTCCAAGGCAACTTCTTCCGTAATATGTGCCGCGGTATATGACCTGGTGTGTGGCCTGGTATATGACCTAGTATATAACCTGGTGTGTGGCCTGATATATAGTCTAGTTTATTGCCTGGAATGTAGCCTGGCATATGGGATAGAATATGACCTGTTATTTGGTCTGATATATGGCTTAGTATGTGATCTTGTATATGACCTGTTCAGAAACCCTGCTGTCCCATAGCGAGGTCTATTAATGGTAACAGTAATACAGTCTTTTCGCCCTTTTAAACATTATATTCTGATTCATCGGGTAACTCATGATAATAGTATCAATTAAGAGGAAGACACTGACCTATGATACCTGGATGATACTTAATTCACTTTGATGTCGTGATATAGTAATTACGTATCTTTTCAGCTGCGGCGTCAAAGAAATCAAGGTAATCAGACAGTGTAAGACCTGATGACTTATCTTTGGAGTAAGATAACACAAACGACAGCATATAGTATCCAGTCAATTACTATATGACCAATATAAATGATAGCTCTTGATATGTGACAAAAGTTTAAACCTTTATGCAACAATACAAGAATGCATATTTTATTTTCGGCCGTATACAGAATTTGGATTTTTTATAAGAAATAATAATATGTTTTCAGTATTAACAGGAAAACGCTATTTCTATGCGGGTTAGCAAACAAGATCATTTATATATTTACATTTACAAAATGCATTCAGAAATTCTAACATTTTCAAGATTAAGACAGACTAATCACCATCTGATTTATATATACGTTGAGGGCGTATATGGTTCCAGTATTTCGGTTCATTTTTAATGCCAGAAATAAAGTCGGGAAAATCATCAACATTTTCCATAGGTCACTGGTTCCACTCTTTGTAAATCCCGGTATGAAGAAATATGGAAAACAACATATTCTCCACCCCCCTTTGTTCTTGTTGTTGTTCTGTCTGGCCCGGATCAGTTCATCTATCTTCTTGAAGGTCTTTTTCCAAGGTTCACGAGGACGATTGTTTGGGTTAGACAGATACTATTTGTAGTAGAAGGAATCTCGTTGATAGGAAAACTGTCGAGGGACCATCTCCATCCAACATGGATTCTTGTAATTTGGCAAGAGTGTAGGAAGCTTCTGTTAAAATGTAAACAGCGAGGAATGTACGTGTAAGGTATATATAAATATTGAATTGGGTGATTTGGGAGCGTGGTTCCGTGGTGTAGCTTATAGAGTAATGCCCTGAAAACATCCACAACATCGGATCGAATCCATGTTTGCCCGTGTTTGTGGGATGTTAATTACTGTAAACTTTTAACATCTGAAGTATCACCGAACCAACACCAATATTAAACAAACCAAAAACACTCAATTAATTAAATGATGTGATAAATTACCTTTACATGTTAGCCTCTAAATATCGCTGATTTAGAATCAATATGCGATCAAATATTGAAGTCATCGTTCAACTCCCCATCGCTATTTAGTTTGTTTAAGCAATTTCCATACCATATGAAACTGGTTAGCCAGACTATATATCGTAATATCCGTAAACACGTTTTTTTTTGTTTCGAAATGATATCCCTGACTGACACTTTTTACATAGTTTTAATCGGATCATACAAAGAGCTTGTACTTAGTGACGTCAAAGTTCAGGAGCATCCTGTCTGTGTCTGGCTTGAAAATGGCCGCGTCCACAAACTAGTTTTAATCGATTCATAGAACTATGAACTTATTATTTTTAATATGTGGTTGGTTGTGCTGATCATTTGTGTAAACATATTAGTATTAGTTCCGATAAATTTAAATGAAAGTGAATTGTTCCTTTAAACACGTTTCACCAAATTCCAGCTATATAAATACTCACCACAGAGAAGGTTTCAATGGCGTCTTCGTTGCTTGCATCGAGAAATATCCAGCATGTATTTCATTTTCGTCGCCAACCGTTAACACGTGCTGATGGCTGATGGTGGTATCATTTTGTTGGTAAGCCTTCATAGATGTGGAATTACTAGTTCCCGACATTAACTCGGAAGCATTAGTAAAAGTGACTGTAACATGTTCTAAATTCCCTTTGTAAGTTAAGAATAGGAAAATCGATATTATTATTGTAAGAATCCATTTCGGGATATCTTGTGGTTGGTTGTGCTGATCATCTGTGTAAACATATTAGTATTAGTTCCGATAAATTTAAATGAAAGTGAATTGTTCCTTTAAACACGTTTCACCAAATTCCAGCTATATAAATACTCACCACAGAGAAGGTTTCAATGGCGTCTTCGTTGCTTGCATCGAGAAATATCCAGCATGTATTTCATTTTCGTCGCCAACCGTTAACACGTGCTGATGGCTGATGGTGGTATCATTTTGTTGGTAAGCCTTCATAGATGTGGAATTACTAGTTCCCGACATTAACTCGGAAGCATTAGTAAAAGTGACTGTAACATGTTCTAAATTCCCTTTGTAAGTTAAGAATAGGAAAATCGATATTATTATTGTAAGAATCCATTTCGGGATATCCATGGGTGACGAAGAACAAATAAAGTCCCGCTGTGCGTAAATTCTCCCTGTTTTCATCTAGGATAATAAGCGGCGACTGATTTCAGACTTACAATTCTCCTCGTGAGCGAAGTGGTGATCTCGCCATAGATTTTGACCCGAAAATTTACTTCTTGACAAAGAAATCAGATCACGTAACAGGTTATGTACCTTAAACGAATTAGATACATCTAAATTATAATCCGATTATTGCTGTTGGGTAAAACAGTGCCCAAGATAAGGTCAAAACTCCAGCTGGTATGGTCGGCATGCGTCAATTACAAAATATAATGTCAAACTTTGATTGACAACGTAACTGGAGAAGGTCAAGTGTCCTGTCCCCCTGGTCAGAATGAAGAACTATAATAATTTGGATAATGGACATAATAAAATTATTGAAAGATAAAATTATTGAAAGATAATGGAATCAATTTGGACACAGAAATAATATCGGGAGACCAGGGATTTGTTCTTGAGGAGGCCATTAGTGCATTAACAAATAGTGATAATATCTCGTTAAAGATAAAGCAGCTGGCACAAAGGAGTTTACAACAAAAAAAACAGGATAATGAATCAAGGATAATGGCTACCTATGTGTTAGGGTCGTATAGCAGCTGGGTGCCACAATGACAGAGCGTGTCGCTATCAGTAAAGATATACCCGTGACGAAAGATAATGATACCACAACATCGTCGCTGTCCCCGGTTGAAACTGTTAAATAGCTGATCACCACTGTATCATCGACATCGTCCACTGCCACCACACCAGAGTATCAAGATTCGAACCCAGATAAAGATATAGATCTGAGGTTAAACAATGTGTGTAAACATATCAGAGGCGATCTTAACTCCCATGTAAATCTAGCAGAAAATAAAAACTCGAACTATCTAGATATCATTGAGTATGTGTCATCCCTGTGCTATGAGTCGAAGGAACAAGTTTTATCCTCACATGATTGGTCAGAAATGTATTAAAGGTATTAAAAACAGGAACCAAAACACCTAGGCTAGAAAGGATAATCAGATGCAGTGGACAGCGGCCTGCTGTCGTATATGTTGACTAGACGACCGACCTCCAAGGGCAACTAATTCTACGATGAAGTGGCCGTCAAAAATGGCCGGCAATTATTTTTTAAATACAACAGAAAACTCTCACCCCTTCCATCGGATTGACTGATGCGTGCAAAGTCAAAGCCCTAATCAGCTCTGATGCCAAGAAGCAACCATTCACTTCGGGGACACATATTGTCGATCATGCACTATGGGAGATCATAAATACATAGATCATAGATCCAGCCTTAGCACAACCATCGGCACTGATTCATGGTTGCAATCGTCAACGTGCAAATGGTCGGCCCAAGCATCCTCATAACATTGAGTTTGACATGAATCTGGCGTCTAGCCCCAACAATTTCTTTCTTGTCAACATGGAAGTGACACACACGTCAGGTGACAAACATCAGATCATCTTTGCCACAACGGAGCAACTCCACTTGCTCTCTCGAACACGAAAAACGGTGGCAACCCCCCTGCAGGTCCGGGGTTTAGAATAGGTCCGCTGTATCCCCTGCATGTCGTAAAAGGCGACTAAAAGGGGCAACCTGTTTGCCGTGGGTTCCGACCCGTAGGAGGGGAAGAGGGGATCCTGGTAGTTGAGTGGTGGAAACACTGCAACACACTACTTTGGCCCTAATTTCCTTCTAAGACGGGAGGTCAGAAAGGCCCGATCTGACCAATCGGCTAGTCACTTGCTCTCTGGAAGACGTGGAACCCCCCTGGGTCCGGTTTAGAATAGGTCCGTAAGCCCCCACTAACCAAAAGGGGCAGTGGCCGATGGGTCAACCTTGGAGGAGGTGTTGCATTGGGTGATCGGGTGGATGATACTCCTTCACACCTCTGTGCATCCCCTTGTTGGACTCCAAGGCGGGTGGGGAGCATTTGTGCTGAAACAAATAAAATAAAATATGGACAATCAACCCCCCAAAAAAAATAGCATTCTCACAAAAAGCGGGCCTTAGAGGTTGATACTTCTTCGGATAGCGAAGAACCAACTCTACATATGTTGCCTAGATTTTTAATAATACAGGGCACAAGCAAAGACTCTCCCCTGGCAAAGCTCAATCCCTTTGCCATTGAGAAAGGCTTAAAAGGCTTGGCGGAAACATCTGTGAAAAGGCTCCGATCTGGAGACCTCATTATTGAAGTCTTAAAGAGGAGCCATTCCGAAAATTTGTTGCATTCCAAAATGTTGGCAAACTGTCCAATAAAAGTTGTCCCACATCGTAGTTTGGATTAAAAAAGGGAGTCATACGATGTCGGGATCTTGCTGACACAAGCGAAGAGGAAATATTGTATAATTTGTCAACACAGGGCATTACAGAAGTAAGGAAGATTAGGATCCAGCGTGATGGTCGCCGAATAAATACAGGCACCATCATCCGTTCATCACGTTCGGTCTCCCTGTCCTACCTACTTCTGTAAAAATTGGATTCCTTAGGGTGAAGGTTGATGCCTACATCCCTAATCCACTGCGTTGTTTCAAGTGCCAAAGGTACAGACACCACAGAATGACCTGTAAGCGACAGCTTACCTGTACCAAATGTGGCGCAACAGGTCATGAGGATGGGGACTGTAGCCAAAAGCCTCACTGTGTTAACTGTGACAGACATCACATCCAGACCGTCAAGGTGACACGGGGAATCTCATTCCCAGACGCCAGGAAAATTATCGAGCAGAAGGATAATCCTCCTACCTCATCGAGATCATATTCTGATGTCGCTGGGGCAGAAAAAATGCAGTGTTGCTTGCCAGACTGAACAGATCTGGCCCCCAGAAGCCGAGCAAAGTGCAGAAACCTATATCCAAGGCTGTGTCTACCATGACTGCTATTAATACAGCACAGTCAGAGGTAATACCAGCCACAAAAACTAGGCCACAAACAAAAAAGGGGGACACCCCATCACTTTCTTCAGTGGTGGAACCCTCTACATCTCAGACAATGTCTACGAAAAGAATTTCAAAAAAAAGACAAACCCCTATATGTTGGAACAAAGTTACCCCCCCCCCCCCAAAAAAAGGAAAGACACTGTCCGAAAGAGAGGAAAAGGGCAATAAAAACCCTATTATCGCCCCAAACAAATACAATGTTATGGATGGATGGATGAATGGGTCCTCCATGGACTATGATGACCTAGATAATCTAGGTCATGGCCCATCGGGGACCTTTTCAGAATAAAATTAAAACAAACAAAAATGTACCAGTCAATCATAAATTGGAATTGTAGATGGATTTAGAAAGAACATAGATTAAATCAAAATGCTAATGCGGGACTATGACCCCCATTGCATTCTGCTGCCAAGAAACATATATGAAAAGTTCAAACGTAATTAAATTTAGAAAGTATTACTCTTTTCTGAAGCCACTGACACTAGAGCCTCCGGTGGAGTCACCATTATGATTAAAAAATCGATTCCCCACCGACAAATCAGTTTAAACACCAATATGCAGGCAGTTGCTGTGACGCTGTCACTCCACAAGACCATAACATTGTGTTCAATATATATATCCCACCAAGCTATCCACTTGGTGGCAATGAACTGGACCAATTACTAAGCCAGCTTCCTTCCCAACATTCCTGCCATACAATAACATTTTTTTTTTAACTCGGTGCTACATTTCATAGCGGAAATAACGATACCAAAATCCTCTACAGTTCCAAGAAAACTCCACAAGCCCTGGTGGAATGGAGAATGCGAGGAAGCTCTGGTAGTTGAGTGGTGGAAACACTGCAACACTACTTTGGTCCTAATTTCCTTCTAAGACGGGAGGTCAGAAATCCCCGATCTGACCCATCGGCTAGTCACGTTTAGCCCTGGAGGTGGTTGTTTTTGGACCATTGATCCTTAAGCCACCACTTACCAGAAGGCAGTGGCTGATGGGTCAACCTTGGAGGATGGTGTTGCTTTGGGTAATCGGGTGGATGACACGCCTCCACTCGGTTCTCCCTTGTAATACTATCTTCTGGGGGTATATCACAATTGTATCCCTGATGCACAAGTGTTGGTTACCACACCTCTGTGCATCCCCTTGTTGGACTCCAAGGCGGGTGGGGAGCATTTGTGCTGAAACAAATAAAATAAAATGTGGACAACCAACACCCCCCAAAAAAACTCGCACAAAAAAACGTGCATTAGAGGTGGAATCTTCCTCGGACACCGAGGAACCATCTCTACATCTATGGCCTAGATTTCTGGTAATTCAGGGCACAAATAAGGACATTCCCTTACCAAAGCTAAACCCCTTTGCCATTGAGAAAGGACTTAAAGGCTTGGCTGGAACGCCGGCATCAGTCAGGAGGCTCAGATCGGGAGACCTCATTATTGAGGTATCCAAAAAGAGCCATTCAGACTGTTTGCTGCGTTCCACAGTGCTGGCAAATTGTCCAATAAAAGTAGTCCCTCGTCGTAGTATGAACTCCAAAAAGGGAGTCATGCGATGTAGGGACCTAGCTGACACGTCCGAAGAGGAGATATTGGACAATTTGTCATCACAGGGCATTACGGAGGTGAGGAAGATACGAGTCCAGCGTGATGGTCGCCGAATAAATACCGGCACAATCATCCTCACGTTTGGACTCCCTGTCTTTCCTACTTCAATAAAGCCTACATTCCTAATCCACTGCGGTGTTTTAAATGCCAAAAATATGGACACCACAGAATGGCCTGTAAGCGAGAGCTTACCTGTGCCAAATGTGGTACAACAGGCCATGAGGATAAGGAATGTGGTCTGAAGCCCCACTGTGTTAACTGTGACGGAGATCATGGTTCTTTCTCCCGGGACTGCCCCGTGTGGAAAAGAGAGAAAGACATCTAGACCGTCAAAGTAACACAGGGAATCTCTTTCCCAGAGGCCAGAAAAATCACCGAGCGGAAGGGCAACACTCCTACCTCAGCGATATCATATTCTGATGTGCCTTGGGTTAAGAAAAGCAGTGTTGCCTGTCAGACCGACATGACCTGGCCTCTCGGGGCCCTGCAACCAAGCCAAATGCCAAGACAGAAACACCCTGTATCTAAGGCTGTGTATACCATGACAATTGCTGATGCAGCACAGTCAGAGATAACACCAGCCACAAAAACTAGGCTACAAACCAAAAAGGGGGATACCCCATCACCTTCCTCAGTGATGGAGCCCCTAACATCTCAGACAGTGTCTACGAAAAGAAGTGCAAACAAAACTAAACCTGTTGCATCTAAGCCAACAACACCCCCTAAACCAAAGAAAAAGACACTGTCTGACAGAGAAAAAAGGGCGATAAAAAAACCCATTATCGCCCCAAACAAATATAATGTCTTGGAGGATATTCTGGATGGGTCCTCCATGGACTATGATGACCTGGATAATCCAGGTCATGATCCATCGGGGACTCTTCCAGAATAAAATATTAAAAAATGTACCAGTCTATAATCAATTGGAACTGTAGAGGATTTAGAAAAAAATATAGATGAAATTAAAATGCTAATGCGGGACTATGACCCCATTGTATTCTGCTGCCAAGAAACATATATGAAAAGTTCAAACGTAATTAAATTTAGAAAGTATTACTCTTTTCATATATTTTCTGAGGCCATTGACACTAGAGCCTCCGGTGGAGTCACCATTATGATTAAAAAATCGATTCCCCACCGACAAATCAGTTTAAACACCAACCTGCAGGCAGTTGCTGTGACAGTGTCACTCCACAAGACCATAACATTGTGTTCAATATATATCCCACCAAGCTACCCACTTGGTGGAAATGAACTGGATGAATTAAAAAGCCAGCTTCCTTCCCCTATCATTTTAATTGGCGATATGAATGCCCACAGCACTATATGGGGAATGCACAAAATAATAATAAGGGCAACACATTAGAAAAGTTCATTGAACACAATGAGCTGTGCTTGTGGAATGATAACACACATACATATATCCATCCAGCAACCGGGTCATCATCTGCCATAGACTTATCCCTGTGCAGCCCATCATTATTTCTTGATTTTGAATGGTCTGTACATGAGGATCTCTGTGGCAGTGACCATTTTCCAACATTCCTGCATTATAAAAACAAGGCAGCACTTTTAAATATACCAAAATGGAGTTTTAAGAAAGCAGACTGGTACAACTTCAAATTTAAATGTATCCAAGAAATAAATAGAAATACCATCAAGACTATCAAAGAAAACCGCTGTGAACTCTTTACATCAGTGCTACATTTCTGGAAATAACGATACCAAAATCCTCTACGTCCAGCCCAAGCCCTGGTGGAATGAGAATGCGAGGAAGCTCAAAAGAAGGGAAACCAATTTAAAAGAAATCCTCCCATGAAAATTTGACAAATTACAAAATCGAATATGCCAGGGCACGGATCATTCGCAGAAATGCGAAATTCTTGGAGGGAATGTTCCCAATTAAATAATAGAACTCCCGTGAATACAATATGGAAAATAATTAAGAAAATCTCGGGTAAAGTTCAGGGCCCTCCAATAAAAACAATTAGAAAAAAAAATGGGAGCATAATTACAAACAAAAAAAGAGATCGGGAATACGTTGGCAGAAACTGTTGCACACAATTCGTCGGCAGAAAACTACACAAACAAATTCAGGAAAAAAAATGACCCTTGAACAGAATCCAATAAATTTCACATCAAAAAAATTAGAAATTATAATGAAAAATTTCAATAAAAAATTACTGGATCTCTCAAGAAAGCCAGAGCCTTGGACCGATGATATTCACTACCAGATCTTAAAACAATGCCTGAGAAATAATTAGAAGTCCTGTTCGATATATACAATGAGTGGTGGCGACTTCCCTTCCCAATGGAGAGAAGCCACCATCATCCCAATCCCCAAAGCAGGAACAAATCTCTCGGGTCCTGGTAATTACCATCCAATAAATTCATACGTTGTATTTGTAAAACTTTCGAGCGGATGGTAAATACCAGGTTAGTCTGGTCTCTCGAATATCATGCCATTCTCACAGCCCATCAGAGTGGGTTTAGAAAACATAGATCCACCACAGATCAACTAATTAAATTAGAAACTATAATAAGGGAGGGATTTATAAAGGGGCAACATACTGTGGGGATATGTTTTCGATCTAGAGAAGGCCTATGACACAACATGGAAATATGGAATTCTAAAAGACTTATTTAATGCTGGGCTTCGTGGCAATATGCCAAAATTAATCTAAATATTTTTGACTGGAAGAAACTTTAATGTCCGTGTTGGTAACACCCTCTCTGATTCATACCACCAACAAGAGGGTGTACCACAAGGAAGCATCTTATCAGTAACACTATTCAGCATGAAAATAAACAGCATAGTTAAATGCTTGCTGAATGGTGTTAACTGTTCGTTATACGTAGATGACTTCCTGATAAGCTACCAATCAAAAAATATGAATTCCATTGAAAGAATTATCCAGTTGTGTCTCAATAAATTAGAAAATTGGGCTGATGAGAATGGCTTCAAATTCTCCAGGTCCAAAACGGTATGTGTGCACTTCTGCCAACAAAGAAATTTCATCCAGACCCGACATTAAAACTATATGGGGTCGACATTCCTGTTTTAAAACAAACAAAATTCCTCGGAGTAATATTCGACAGCAAGCTCTCCTTCATTCCACATATAAATTAGTCATTAGATCTCAACTTGATTACGGGTCGATTGTTTGGGGATCGGCTCGTAAATCATATATCAAAATACTAGACCCTATACACCACCAGGGCTTGAGAATAGCCACAGGGGCATTTAGGACCTCCCCAGTGGAGAGTCTTTATGTTGAATCTAGTGAGGAATCTCTTTACAGACGGAGAGAACGACTGTCTCTGCAATATGCACTATAGTTAAGTAGTTCTCCGGCAAATCCTACATTTGATATGGTATTCAACCCAAAACTCCAAGATAACTTCTTTCTCAGACCGAAAACTATCCCAACCTTTGGAATCAGAATTCGGTCTTTGAGAGAAGACTTGGAGATTGTCCCATATCAAATAGAAAAAATTCGCCTACCTCATATCCCGATTTGGGATATGATGGAACCAACAATTTTGTATGGTCTGAGAGCGGGGAAGAAATCCGATGTTTGTCCATCGGAATTTCAGAGCCGCTTTCACATCATACAAAATAAATATTATGACCATAGAGTAGGATGCGCTGTCGTTTGTGGTAGGCAGTATGTGGTGGAACGTCTGCCTGACGAGGCCTACATATACACAGCAGAACTTCGAGTTATTTACCTCGCACTCCATCATGGTATTAGCTCTACTGGGGACAAATTCATTATATGCGTGGATTCCTTTTTCCTGTCTACAGGCCATTGAAAATCTAGAAATAGAAAATCCACTTGTCCTCAGTATTTTAGAACTATATTCCACCTTTAAAACTCTAAAAAAGGATGTAGACTTCTGCTGGGTACCGAGCCATGTCGGTATTCGTAGCAATGAACTCGCCGATAAGGCTGCCAAAACTGCTCTAAAAGGTCGGAAGATCAACATTCCATTACCGTTCACTGACTTCCGACCTATCATAAAGCAATACGTTAGAAAGCAGTGGTCAGATTTCTGGTCACTGCAATCTGAAAATAAATTGCATGCAGTGCAGCCTGCATTAGGATGTTCGATGTGGTCCTGTCGGGAAAGGCGTCGTGAGGAAATTGTGCTCTGCCGTTTACGGATCGGGCATTCTTTCCTCACCCATAGATACCTCTTGGCTGGAGAAGATCCACCAGAGTGTACTCTTGCAAGAACGCCTGACAGTCGATCACATCCTCCTTCATTGCTCGGAATACCACACATCAGAGTACACCACTACCATGCAGAGACTCGGAAAGAGCTCTACAATATTACCCCGGAACATTTAAACTTCATAAGAGAAACTGGTCTTTTCTTTTTAATATAAATTATTTAAAGTGGTAACATCTAGTCAACATCATTCCAAAGAGAAGCTTTCTTATTCACGTTATTTACCCTGTTGGACGATTAAGAATCTGATTTTATCTTTTTAACAAGTTTATACACCTATACACCAATGTATATTTACCATTTATACTTAACAATTTACATCCTAGCTTATACAAACATTTTATCAATGCCAGTAATCCGGCTTTTTAACTTTTTATAAAGATTCGTTAAAACGGTTTTATTTCCAAACGTTCTAGGACACTGAATGGCCTAAATTGTGCCGATGTGTCGTTAAACAACATTCATCCATCCATCCATCTGTTGCTGGAATGCATGTACCAATTATAAAAGAAGCCACCTCTGATACTGTCGGGGATAATGTGGATGTGATAGCATTAACAATTACATGAAGCCTTCTACTACTGATGTCAGGGATGATCCTTTTATGATCAATTCACAATTACAGTGGCTTCTTGATCTAAGGGATAATCACAACTAATACAGTAAAGCAGGTCAAATAGTTATTGAAGTTCAAACACACACACACATATATTCTTCAACAGTTTATATATATATATATATATATATATATATATAGTTAATTTAAGTCTTATTTTACGTGTAAAGCACTTTTGAACATGTTGTATAATATTATGAAGAGTGCTATATAAATGTTGTATGTAATAATAAAAATTATTATTTAATTAATCAATCAATCAATCAACAGCACTAAAGGCCTAATAAAAACATTTATTAAATATTATTTTAAGAGTGGGGTTATGTCCGAAATGTGTATTAGTGAGTGGGGTTTTGTCCGATGGGGTTTTGTCCGAGTGGGGTTTTGTCCTGGATTCATATCTTCGTGTGGGCATGGGTCTGTAGAAAGGGACTGTTATCTCTGTTGGTGGGGTCTGGGTGGAAGTAAATACTACTGCTCTGGTCTTCTCTTCTCCTTTGTTGATTCTCTTCACGTCCGTGAAGCCGAAGGTTTCCTGAAAATAAAAATCGGGTATTTGACTGGGAACATTTCTTATTACGTACCTTCGATTGCGGGTCGGTGGCACCATCACGGTAAACTTGACCGGTTTCTTCTAGAGTTCTTGTATTTGTAGGATTGTATCCCTCATCTTGGTGTGCTTCACCTCGTAGTCGAGTCCCACGCGTTCCTTATTCGGCCTCATTAAGATGTCGAACTCCGACTTCCATTGATCCGTCTTTACCACCTGTATGGTATGTGGTCTGGCCTGTGGTGCTGGTGCGGGTCGCTGTTTCTCCGTATTTTGTTCTTCAGTAGGAGAGGGGTTTTCCGGAGAGTTGTGGCGGGACCCTTTCTTGCCTTTTACGGTCTCCCATTGGTCTGAGTTCGAGGCGCCAGGTTTGCTTCCAGACATTTTCCCTATCTAAAGATTGCTCTAGATTAACAGGTAAAATGCTGAGACGTAAAGAGCAAACAACAGGTAATTCGCAAGTGGTGAAAGTTCTTGTTCGTAGTGTGTACTACGGCGTAGAAAACTGTGGAAACTCAAGCGTATCGGTTGAAAAGATCGGGCTAGGCTAGGCTAGGCTAGGCAGCGGAGTCAATCCAACAAAGAGCGTGTGAGCGAGTTGAGCGAAGAATCAATCGATATGATCAACTATGGTCTAATGCTTTCAACAAGGTGAAATCGTGAATGAATCGTCTCACCGGGACAAACTTTATACTGACTTAAATACATTTTGAATATGTAGTACATTCGTGAAAGAAAATCTTGACTTGAGTGAGTAAAAACCTCCGAGATAGGTATCTTATGAAGCATTGGTTTTCTTTGTTAATTAGGTCAATTGTTTTGCAAAAGTTTGATCAATTAATGTAACTTTTTTATATCTTGTTAGAAAAGGTCTGTCATTAGAAAGTTGGTAGTATGGTTTGGGTTTTGAGGGTTTTAAAATCCAAGAACCCTAATTATGATACTCACCTTAGTCTTTTTGGAGTGTTACATTTAGTTGGTGTTGGCAGACGTTTTCCACGAATCTCTTATAAATAGCTTTTATCAACGCTAGTAATCCGGTTTATTAACCTTTTACTAAAGATACTTTAATATAGTTTTATATGCAAACGTTCTAGGACACCGAATGGCTTAAATTGTGCCGATGTGTCGTTAAGCAACATTCATCCATCCATGAATCTCTGTTTGGGCACGGTCGGAGACAGGAGTTGGAATCCAGTCACGCTCTAATTGGTAAACGCAATGACGACTTATACGTGATTGGACAGTGAATGTTATGTTAGCTGACAATAAGCATCCGCCAATAGATGTACTGCAGTTTGGTACCCTTGCTGTGCATGACTAGATGGGAACACTGTTTTTGAACAGATAAATTGACCAATTTCTTGTTTTTAATGAAATTGTATCTGTGCCGAAAGTATGCCAATTGCTTGTTTTCATGTGACTTCACAAAATGAATGTTGTAATGCACCATCGCTACGTGTGCCATTTTTATTCCCGGCAATGAAGATGCCGATATGCGTAATAGTTGATTGTTCCCACCATCCAGGAGTAACGAAAGACGTGAAGTTCTTCAAGACACCGAAAGTTCTTTGCAACCAAGGAATGAACATGAAAATACTCAGTGAGGAGAGATGACGTCTATGGAAAGCTGCCATAAAGAGAAGTGACGTCACTATGAAGGAACGATGGGATAACACGCTGATGTGCCCGAAGCATTTTGTCAAAGGTTAGTATTGTAAAATAGTTAGTTCAAAGTAATATGTTTGGTTATAATAAACAAAAACAATATATTCGCTGCACATGTCGACAATAAGTTTACGCTGGTGTGACATGGATATTTGCCATGCATAAGTCCCATAACGACTTCTCTGTCAGTTTTTCATGTAGCTATAGTGTATACTATAGTATAGCTAGCCTATCCTAGATAGACTGTCATCATAGGCTGTGGCATGCCTCTGGTGGTGCTGCTCTTGTCACTGTCTGGGTTGGTTCAGCTTAAGCTTGGTTGGGATTATTTTTGTTTGTTGTAGTAATAATAAAGAATAGTTTTAGTCAAGATTGGTATCATTTATGATCATCACATTAGTGATTTATCATGTCTGCTGAAAATAATTATTGAATATAATTTACAATTTACTGTATTTACCTGCTGTTATATATCAATAGGCCTGCTATCTTGGAGACATTAAGATTAGCTATGTTTGCCTTTTAATTGCACCTTCATTGATCCCGACACTGCAGCTTGGATACGGCGATGGTGCAACAAACCTTTGTGTGTCTGTGAGATATGAGAGGATCGCTGGGAGGAAGCGAAAGTGGGATGAGGCAAGTGTCGTGTCAGCTTAGTTAATACTCAACAAGGTTCACAAGGAAGATACTGAAGCAGGTAGTGAATGCACTGACAGTTTTGCTCTGTTATCTTTGAAGACGTTGGGAGTGATATTGTACAAATATGCAGTGAGGATACTAGTGATCAGTGTGATCAGACAACATTTACATGTCGGCAGATTTCTGATCTTGAATGTGACAACAGGGCCCAGGTAGCTGAAGAAGCTAGTTGCAGACAGACATAAACTGTGTATGATTGCGAGATGTACCGGGTATGTAGATGCTCCTGAAAGGCCTCTTTCTACACTGGTTTGCCAGAAGTTGAAGTATTGGATGTGATGTTTAACTTGATTGATGTACATATGATTGAACATTCTATACTTACTAAGTATCATCTGCAGATGTTGCTGTGCCTCATTAAACTGAGGATAAATTATCTGTTCGGAGACATTGCTTACCAACTTAATGTGTCATCAGCTACTGTGCAGAGATATTTTCATAGTACCTTGGATATGTGAAACTGAGTTATGTTATTAGATGGTCAGAGCATGCAGAACTAAGGAAGTCTATGCCAATGTGTTTCAGAGCAGCATGTCATCGTTGAATGTTTTGAACTATTCAAAGCCGGGTGGTGCCCTAAATCAGGTTCAAACTTATTCCAATTAAAAACACGACCAGACTGTGAAGTATTTAATATGTACTGCTCCACAAGGAATGGTCACTTTGATTTCTAATGGTTGGGGTGGTCGGACATCTGACAAACATTTAGTTGAAAAGTCAGGTCTGTTGAATAACTTGTTGCCTGGAGATATCCTGATGGCTGATCGGGGATTTAAAATTAGTGATGTTTTATCAGGCAAAGCTCGTAATCCCCGATTTTACTACGAGGAAAAACAGCTCCATCCCATGGAAGTTGAGAATACGCAAAAGATTGCTAATTTCCACATTCAGGTGGAATGGGTTATAGGAATTGGTTATTTTTAATAGGAAATTCCACTGGAATTTCTTACGCTGAAACCAGGCGAGACCACACCAAAGTTGATAAGGTTGTGAGGGTCTCTGTTGTGCACTGTCATGTCTCTGCCCGTCTGTTGTTACGTTTGAGTAGTTGATGTCAAACTCAAATGAAGGCAATGTTCAATTAAATGAGGTTTAATAAAATGTACATTTTAAAACAGTTCTGTTATTTGTCAAGTATGATAGACCTCAGGATCGTATAACAAAATATAGGTTCTATGTTTATTCGTTGGTTTCATGCTATGATTTGCATTGTGATGTTTGCCGGTCTGTTGTTCTGTTTGAGTAGTTCATGTCAAACGCTAATGATGGCAATACTCGGTTAAGTTACTACGTTAGATCACCGGTGTTAACGCATCCGCATTATATTGTATCGTAGGTGTTGGTTTAATAAAGGCAGTGGCTACGCTTACGCGAGTCGTACCTTTAGACTACGGGTCTAAACGCACGCGAGCCATTATGCTGATGCGTACGTTTTTATTTCTGGTTACGCGAGTTGTAGTTTTAATGTTTGGCGACCGGAAGGAAAACCCTTCAGGTCGATGCATTAATATCGTATCTTTATTATTGGGGTTTAAACATAGGTGAGTTCTGTTTCAAGTGTGTGTGTGTGTGTGTTGATATACATAAGCTCTACAACTAGGAGACATACTACTGTATCTTAGACTTAAAAGTATTGGAAGTTTAGTAGCAAAATGTCGGAATAGTTTTATTAACTAAATGAGTAAATCGGCGAACGTAAATGATAAGATACGAATCAATCAATTAATAATACAAAGAACTGTCCAATAGCGAAATACGAGGTCCACGTTTATGCGAGGAATGTGTAACTCCACATAAATATACATTCAGTACAATAATGTAAAACGAAATATGACATTCTATGGGATTCCAGTACAGTTCAGGCTGACACAAAAGACAACTTGTCTGTTCTCTCATTGTATTTGCATTTATAAGAAGTGTGCATTAATATTATTCGTTCAATAGAAACAGTACAACCTATATAAATTGGTATAATTATTTATCATACATACATATATAAACACACACATATATAAACACACACACATGTATATATATATATATATATATTTGTGTGCATGTCTTACACAAAAATATACATACACCACAAAATTGGAACCTGTGTTGCCTCCAGCCCCATCTCACCCATTGTCAATATATCAAGTTAATCGCATCCTATAATTTTGCAATTTATTAGTAAAAGCATTAATACTTTTAATTCATTCATTCTATGCGGGTGTTTATATCTGATATCAGGAGCCTTATATATGAAGTATCGTGATGATTTATCAGTATTCTGTTGTCTTATGTGGGGATAATATCTATGTCTTGTATTGTGACTGTGAATGTTGCTATTTGATATAAATAAATGTGTGCATGGTTTTGGTAAGGAATTTAATTTATGTTGGAACATAAATTTACCCAGCTGTATTTCAAATAGCTGTACAGGTAGTTCAATTATGAATGTATAGGGTTGGATTTTTTTTACACAGAAGTTATTAACACCGATATTTAAATTGTTTTGTTTTTTTAAATGAATTTGAAAATCCACCTTTTTAGACTTTTCCACTCCATTTGATCATTTGTTGATAAATTTTGCATTGTACATGGACTTTGCCCAAACCCTTTACTAGGTGCACCACTGAGCTCAGTTCCTTTTGATGATATTGGCACAATAAAAGTTTGTGTTTATTATTATTATTGAATGTAAAATATATAATGTTGAGAAAAATCAAACACAGACATACATCACATCCCAATGATAGACCTGAATCACTGTCAATATCACCATCACACACACACACCTTACACTGCCTCACAATGCACAAAAGTGCTTGCCATCCTGCTATGGTGAAGTATTTTCCGAGTCTGTCGAGGTCCACATTCTCATCAGTGCACTTCATCGGGATTTTCTCCAGGCACTTTTCTATTCCTCTGGTGCCGATCAGTTCCTCACCATTCAATGCTGCCTCTGCCACATCCGCCTTGACGAACCAGCATATAATGACAGATTAATTCTGGCTAATCAGGTGACTGAACCACATGAGCCACCATTACCGCTGCCTGATTTGAAGAAAAGTCAAGCGCTCTGACATCACCTGGGCAAGGAGTACACAGATGGTAGCATCTGATGGGAGTTAACTGATTAGATTGGTAAAACGCAGATGGGGGCTTATAAGTCTACTAAGAAAATATTATCCGACAATCAGTAGATTGTTACTCTTAATTCAGTGAGTTTAACAAATGCATTTAAAAAAAGCAAACACAAGCATTTTCATTGTGATGCTATAGCTTTCACGATAGTACAATTTCTGCCAATGTTGCAAGGCTAGGTGACCAGTGAAGAAGTCTTCTCCGGTTGTCGATCTATAGTTGAAAATGTGACGACATGGCAGGCCCATCTACATCCAAAATCCACAGTTGCAGGAAGTAGAAGTGGTAGCACCATGACAGGGTGCATACATGGTCTAGCGGTAGCATGTTGGATCACAGATCACTACCATTGTGTTCGAATATCAGCGTGGGCATATCTGAAGGGTGTTTCATCTTTATCTTCATTTCATTATTTTTGGAGGTCGCTCGGCCCATTTAGCCTACTTTGTGTACAAAAGTGGCTGTAAAACATCAATCATCATGGTGGCATTATGAACATCATCACGCTGCTGTGCGCCTGCCAACTGCACTGCGACATGCCTGAAGACAGAAGTATTTAAAGCAAATACATGCTTGAGTGGCACAACTATAATTTATGTGTACATTATCTACAAATAAATTATGTTAAGGGTTTATTAACAAAATTATAAACACCTGAAAGCATACGGTGTGAGAAAGTCACTGTATGCTACTTCAGCAGATCCCGATCCATGCCTCAGGACTGACGTCTTATGAAATATATTTGCCACCCGATAGTTCCTTTCATTTTTCATTATGTTCAAGGCAACCTGCATTAGATAGCATATAAATAAAATGTGGGTTGATAGATATGTTACACAGTTGTCTACAAATAATTTCATAAAAAAAGAATATTGAAGGCTTTGAAAGAAGAAGCTCTACTGGTGTACTACACACATAATTTTGTGTCACTGACCTTGAGATCCTTGAAGAAGGTCGCAATGTTAGAAAGCTTTGTAATGACACTTTTCAGCTTCTGGTTGATGCTTTCAACACAGGTGGCAACATGCGAATGACTTAGTCTTGCTGATTCCACTGTGCTCTGTATGCAGCTCTGCTAACATTGCTTTATGATAAACAGATGGAATCCCCACACGTGACCCCAACACCAAACATCCTTTTTAGGTTGACAATTCAAGACCCTTGGTGAAATACACTTGTAGATGATTATCCACGTGATTTGGCCATCCAGCTAGTACGTACTCAAGTACCTGTGTCAGTAGTGGATCACGACGTGTTTGCTCTGCAATATCTGATGCATCAACAGGTAAATCGTGTACATATGATACCTGGAATATTTCTGCTTCATCAGTGGCACTTTCCTTTCATGGCAGTAATCGTGACAATGCATTTGCATGGTCTTCTGATCGGCGAAACTGTCTTCTGGGGGTATGTCACATTTGTCACAACTCTGTGCACCCCCTTGTTGGACTCCAAGGTGGGTGGGCAGCATTTGTACTGAAACAAATAAAATAAAGACACCCAACAACAACCCCCAAAAAACTCGCACAAAAAGCGGGTCTTAAAAGTGAACCCTTCCTCAGACAACGAAGCATCGACCCCCTTAAAATGTGGCCTAGATTTTTATTAATACAGGGCACTAGTAAGGACTTTCTCTTGGCGAAGCTAAATCCTTTTTCCATTGAGAAAGGTCTGAAGGGCTTGGCTGGAACGCCAACATCCGTGAAAAGGCTCCGATCAGAAGACCTCATTATTGAAGTCTTAAAGAGGAGCCATTCAGAAAATTTGTTGCGTTCCAAAATGTTGGCAAACTGTCCAATAAAAGTTGTCCCACATCGTAGTTTGGATTAAAAAAGGCAGTCAAACAATGTCGAGATCTTGCTGACACAAGCGAGTGAAGCCTACATTCCTAATACACTGCGGTGTTTTAAATGCCAAAAATATGGACACCACAGAATGGCCTGTAAGCGAGAGCTTACCTGTGCCAAATGTGGTACAACAGGCCATGAGGATAAGGAATGTAGTCTGAAGCCCCACTGTGTTAACTGTGACGGAGATCACGGTTCTTTCTCCCGGGACTGCCCCGTGTGGAAAAGAGAGAAAGACATCCAGACCGTCAAAGTAACACAGGGAATCTCTTTCCCAGATGCCAGGAAAATTATCGAGCAGAAGGATAATCCTCCTACCTCATCGAGATCATATTCTGATGTCGCTAGGGCAGAAAAAATGCAGTGTTGCCTGCCAGACTGAACAGATCTGACCTCTTGGGGCCCAGAAGCCGAGAAAAGTGCAGAAACCTATATCCAAGGCTGTGTCTACCATGACTGCTATTAATACAGCACAGTCAGAGGTAATACCAGCCACAAAAACTAGGCCACAAACAAAAAAGGGGGACACCCCATCACTTTCTTCAGTGGTGGAACCCTCTACATCTCAGACAATGTCTACGAAAAGAATTTCAAATAATTTTGAATGGGTCCTCCATGGACTATGATGACCTAGATAATCTAGGTCATGGCCCATCGGGGACCTTTTCAGAATAAAATTAAAACAAACAAAAATGTACCAGTCAATCATAAATTGGAATTGTAGATGGATTTAGAAAGAATATAGATTAAATCAAAATGCTAATGCAGTACTATGACCCAATTGCATTCTGCTGCCAAGGAACATATATGAAAAGTTCAAACGTAATTAAATTTAGAAAGTATTACTTTTTTCTGATGCCATTGACACTAGAGCCTCCGGTGGAGTCACCATTATGATTAAAAAATCGATTCCCCACCGACAAATCAGTTTAAATACCAACATGCAGGCAGTTGCTGTGACGCTGTCACTCCACAAGACCATAACATTGTGTTCAATATATATTCCACCAAGCTATCCACTTGGTGGAAATGAACTGGACCAATTAATAAGACAGCTTCCTTCTCCTTTCATTTTATTTGGTGATATGAATGCCCACAGCACAATATGGGGATTAGAAAACTCCATTGAACACAATGAGCTGTGCTTGTGGAATGATAATACATAGACTTATCCTTGTGTAGCCCATCATTACTTTTTGAATGGTCTGTACATGAGAATCTCTGTGGCAGTGACCATTTCCCAACATTCCTGCCATACAATAACGATTTTTTTAACTCAGTGCTACATTTCATAGCGGAAATAACGATACCAAAATCCTATACAGTTCCAAGAAAACTCCACAAGCCCTGGTAGAATGGAGAATGCGAAGAAGCTCTAAATCAACGAAAAAGAGCTCAACTATTTTAAAAGAAATCCCTCTCAAGAAAATCTTACAAATTATAAATAAATATGCCAAGGCTCATCTGGTCATTCGCAGAAACATGCAAAATTCAATATGGAAAATGGTCAAGAAAATATCGGGTAAAGTTCAATGCCCTCCAATTAAACAATTAGAGAAAAATGGAAACATAATTACAAACAAAAAAAGAGATCGGGAATATGTTGGCAGAAACAACTGCATACAACTCATCGGCAGAAAATTACACAGAAAAATTCAAGAGAAAAAAAATACCATGGAACGGAATCCAATCAATTTCATATCAACAAATGATGAAATTTATAATAAAAAATTCTCAATAAGAAAATTACTGGATTCTGTCAAGAAAGCCCATGATACTGCCGTTGGACCTGATGATATTCACTACCAGATCTTAAAACAAATGCCTGAGAAATAATTAGAAGTCCTGCTCGATATTTACATTGAAATCTGGAATGGTGACGTCCCTACCCAGTCGAGAGAAGCTGCCATCATCCCAATCCCCAAAACAGGAAAAAATCTCTCAGATCCTGGTAATTGCCATCCAATAGCACTCACAAGTTGTATTTGTAAAACTTTTGAGCGGATGGTAAATACCAGGTTAGTCTGGTATCTTGATTATCATGCCATTCTCACAGCCCATCAGAGCGGTTTTAGGAAACATAGATGAACCACAGACCAACTAATAAAATTAGAAACCATAATAAGGGAGGGATTTATTAAGAAACAACATACTGTGGGGATATTTTTTGACATAGAAAAGGCATATGACACAACATGGAAATATGGAATTCTCAAAGACTTATATAATGCAGGACTTCGTGGGAATATGCCAAAATTAATATCCAAATTTTTGACTGGAAGAAACGTTTATGTCCGTGTTGGTAACACCTTCTCTGATTCTTACCAACAACAAGGGGGTGTACCACAAAGAAGCATCTTATCAGTAACATTATTCAGTATGAAAATAAACAGCATAGTTAAATGCTTGCTGAATGATGTTAACTGTTCGTTATACGTAGATGACTTCCTGATAAGCTACCAGTCAAAAAATATGAATTCCATTGAAAGAATTATCCAGTTGTGTCTCAATAAATTAGAAAATTGGGCTGATGGGAATGGCTTCAAATTCTCCAGGTCCAAAACGGTATGTGTGCACTTCTGCCAACAAAGAAAATTTCATCCAGACCCCACATTAAAACTATATGGGGTTGATATTCCTGTTTTAAAACAAACAAAATTCCTCGGGGTAATATTCGACAGCAAGCTATCCTTCATTCCACATATAAATTATATGAAGGCTAAATGTAATAAATCTTTAAATCTATTAAAAGTTTTTTCACGATTTGACTGGGAGGCAGATCGAACAACACTCCTCAGTCCGTATAGAGCAGTCATTAGATCTCAACTTGATTACGGGTTGATTGTTTGGGGATCGGCTCGTAAATCATACATCAAAATACTCGACCCCATTCACCACCAAGGCTTGACAATAGCCACAGGGGCATTCAGGACCTCCCCAGTGGAGAGTCTTTATGTTGAATCTAGTGAGGAATCTCATTACAGACGGAGAGAACGACTGTCTCTGCAATATGCACTACAGTTAAGTAGTACTCTGGCAAAACCTACATTTGATATGGTGTTCAACCCAAAACTCCAAGATAACTTCTTAGTCAGACCGAAAACTATCCCAACTTTTGGAATTAGAATTCCGTCTTTGAGAGAAGACTTGGAGATTGAACCATGTCAAATAGAAAATATTCGCCTACCTCATATCCCAAATCGGGATATGATGGAACCAACAATTTTGTATGGTCTGAGAGCGGGGAAGAAATCCGATGTTTGTCCATCGGAATTTCAGACAAAATAAATATACTGATGGTTCAAAAGAAGGCAATAGAGTAGGATGCGCTGTCGTTTGTGGTAGGCAGTGCGTGATGGAATGTCTGCCTGACGTGACCTCCATATACACAGCAGAACTTACAGCTATTTACCTCGCACTCCATCATGATATTAACTCTACTGGGGACAAATTTATTATATGCTTGGATTCTTTGTCCTACCTACAGGCCATAGAAAATTTAGACATAGAAAATCCACTTGTCCTCTGTATTTTAGAACTACATTCCACCTTTAAAACTCTACAAAAGGATGTAGTATTCTGCTCGGTACCGAGCCATGTCGGTATTCGTGGCAATGAACTCGCCGATAAGGCTGCCAAAACTGCTAAAAAATGTCGGAAGATCAACATTCCATTACCGTTCACTGACTTCCGATCTATCAATCTCGAACAATCAACACGTGATGTTTATGTTTATATTTGTGTGCTCAAATACAAAAATTTTGCCATGAAATAAGACTCAGCGGTGTATTACATGTGGATATTACACAATTGGAATAACCCGAGAAGGTGACTATAGTATTTGTTGAGACGTAGTGTCAGTCAATGAGCTATATTTAAAATCTGCAATGTGATTTGAAATTTGACATATTGAATTAGGTGCCATTTCAGTGTCGATCATAACGGTTAGATTCAGGTCTCATTCTACTCGGGCGTGAGTGCTATCATAACGTTCCGTTCAAAATTGCAGCAACAAAACATACTTTGGATGATGTGTACAAGTTGTTGGAAACTCTCAAAGCTGATTTCAATGGTTCCCTGGCAAAAATACAGGAGGATGTCGCTACATTGAAAGTAAACGTACATATACTACATAACGGTATGGCTGACGTAAGGGAACGAGTAAATGAGCTAGACGACAAACTGGCTAATGTTGAACCCCGTGTAGGTGATTGTGAGATGCGTCTGGCCGTTGTGGAAGATAACATTGATGAACACATTAGGGAGCAAAAACCTGTTATACCAGAGGAATTTCCAGTTGAAACGACGCTAGTGTGTCCGGGTTTAAGGGAAGATCCCAGAGAGGACATACCTGTTAAAACACAGTACCTGATATGTCATGGTCTTGGCCTAGTCAATGTTAATGTGGAACGTGCTGTGCGTCTTGCGTCAAGAAACAACAAACCAGGCCTGATCAAGATCCAGCTACCAACGAAAGATGACAAGTGGCCGCTCTGAGATGCAAAAGAAATCTAAATGATACGGGATATCGTGGTGTTTATCTTCGTTCCTCTACTAGCCACACAGATAGAGTATTGCATCAAAACTTCATGACCATTCTCAAGGAACTGCCTAACGGTGATAAATATAACAACGGCAAGGTTGTGACGAAAGATGAACCACGAGTTATGGGTCCATGGGCACGTGGACCGCCAGTAGTACCTGTCGGAACACGGGTATAGAAAGTTGGCCGGGCTCATGTATCATTCTTGTCATGGAATGTCCATGGTTTAAATTCTGTGCAAAGTGAGCATACGTTAGATTATCTGACAAAGTTTGACATTGTATCCCTAGTCGCCAACCTTTTAAATGAATATGTTTCATTTAATATTCATGGCAAGCGTCGTTCATGATATGGACGAAATCCAGGTGGAATAACTGTGTTTATTAGTGAACGTATGAAATATTTTATTCAATGTATAAAGGTAACTGATTATGCCATTTTTCTTAAATTGGATATTATTAACTATATTAATGATATAATAATTGTATGTGCATATATACCGTTCGAATGTTCTACTTTTTATCATAACCGTATACAATCAAACGGAATACAGGAGTTTCTAGATGAGCTACTTGATGTGATAACTCCAGATTATTATATGATATTGTTAGGGGACTTTAATGCTCGGACAGGCACACAGCCTGATCATAGATGATGACACTGTACATTTGGCTATACCTGACTGGTTTTATGATTCATTCAAGATTTCTCATAACTACGGAAATTATTTGCTAGATCTATGTAAACAAAGTTGTGTTCATATATTGAATGGACGTTGTTCTAGTGATGTAAATGGTGAGTTCACATTCTGTTCGTCTATAGGAGGTCAAAGCGTTGTGGATTACGTTCTTGTATCTACTGATTTATTTCCCTTGCTCACTGATTTTACGGTCGGTTCCAGGGATGAGTCTGATCATTTTCCGATCAGCTGTGAGTTATCTGGGGCAAAGGTCACTGTTGCAGATACTCCCCCGCTTGTAAATGTACAAAGTAACCCTCGAGTGCGTTATGAATGGGATACGGCCAAGCGTGACGAGTATAGAGCGCTATTGGTTGACGAGACCAGTCAGGTTCAGTCTGCTGAGTTCCTCTCTTATATTGAACGGGGTGATATAAATAGGGCAGCGTCCAGTCTGATTGATATTGTACATCGGCCTGCGTATGCCATGAAATGTCAGCCACTGTCCACTCGTAACGTAAACAATAACAAACGTCGCACCCACGTAGATTAGTGGTCAGCTGAATGTGATGCTGCCAAGGTTGACAAACAGCTGAAATTACGTATTTATAGACACACTTGATTACAAGATGATTTAAATATAGATCTCGCATCTAAGCGAAAATTCAAATCAATATGTAGACAGAGACAATATCAGCATAAATTGTAACATATAGAGATTTGCGTGATTCGTCGAAGTGTTCTGATAAAGTTTGGTCAATTATTAAAAAGCTAACTCGTAAACGTAGTGCTGTTGATAATGCTATTACACCTGAAAATTGGAGTAACTATTTCTCTGAACTTCTGAATAATGAACCAGACATAGATAATGAATTTGAAGAATATGTTACAAACTTCATTATCCAACATGATGATGCATGTGAACCTTGTAGAAGTAATGAACCCGTGCATTAAATCGAGTTATTGAAATAGATGAAATAATTTCTGTCATTAAAAATTTGAAAAAATGGCAAACAACCAGGGATTGATGGTCTGTCCTATGAGTTTTTTAAACACTGTGAAGATACCATGATAAAATATATGTGTATTATTTTCAATGCTATCTTAAATACGGGTGTTTATCCTATTCAGTGGTGTGAGGCAATAATTAGTCCGTTACACAAGAACGGGTCTAAATCTGATGTGAAAAATTATCGTGGGTTAGCCTTGTTATGCTCAATCAGTAAAATTTTCACTAAGATATTGAGCAATAGATTGACTGCATGGGCTGAACTAAATGGAATATTAGACGAATCACAAGGTGCATACTGCAAAGGAAGATCAACTGTGTATCATATTTTTTCGCTGTATGCAATTGTCCCAAAATACCTTCGCAAACGTGGTGGTAGATTTTATGTACTGTTTATTGATTTCTCCCGTGCGTTTGACTCTGTACCACATTCTGTATTGTGGTACAGATTGTTACAAAATGGCATACATGGAAAAATATTAACTGTGTTTAGATCAATGTATTCCCAGTTGAAATCATGTGTTAAAACAATGAACGGACTAACACATTTCTTTTTATGTACAGTTGGCACTCGTCAAGGTTGTATGGTCAGTCCCTTTCTTTTTGCATTGTATATAAATGTCATGTGTAAACAGTGGAATTGTCCAAGTATATATGTCGATAATGTTATGCCAGATTTTCAGTTACTTGTATATGCAGACGATATTTATATCGTCAATGACACTGTAGGTAGACTACAAAACCAATTAAATGTACTTGGATGAATTTTGTAGCAAATATGGTTTAAGTGTAAATCTATCTAAATCAAGGGTAGTCGTTTTTAGAAATGGTGGTCCACTAAGACATGGTGAGAAATTCTATTTTAATGACATTCAATTGGAAACTGTTAGTCACTACAAATATGTTGGTATTGTCTTTACTTCTAGATTGTGCTGGTCTGTGCTGCTTCAGACATTATCAGTGCAGGCAGATAATGCTGAAACGTGTTAAGAAAACTGTCGGTGGCTTTCCTATTTCATTGTCTCTAGATGTATTTGATAAACTTGTTTTACCAATATTATTGTATGGGTCAGATATTTGGGGTACGCAATACCGAGAATCAATAGAACTTGTACATAGAAAGTTTTGTAAATATATTCTTGACGTATCGTATAATACTTCAAATGCACCTGTGGTAATAATAATAGACTTCGTTACACTCTTTATAAATTGCTGAAACAATCAGATGAAGCTGGATGTGATACATGGGCTTCTGAGATTAAGCTATTGTTGTATTCCTTCGGTTTTGGTTATGTGTGGCACCAGCAAGGTGTTGGGAATATTGATTTATTTTTATGTATCTTCAAGCAAAAATTAGTAGATACTGCTGGTCAAAACTGGCATATTGATGTTACGAATAATTCTAAACTAAACTTGTATAGGCTTTACAAATCATCTTTGGAAATTGAACCATATTTATCGGTTGATATGCATTGGAAGCACCGAGCAGCTTTAGCACGATTTAGGCCTATTAAGTCACAAATTGGCCATTGAACGTGGCTGTGCACTACGTTATGATAAGTCGGTACGTGTTTGTAAATATTGTGAGATTATGGGTAATTATTTTATTGAAGATGAATACCATGTATTGTTAATTTGTACCTTGTATTGTGATATCAGAAACAAATACATTGCAACCCATTTTATACGTTTTATTCCATCAGACGTTTTCTTTATTCAGATTATGTCAAATACAAATCACATTTTTATTAAGGATTTAGCTGTATTTATCTATAATATGTTCAAGATTCGTGTGGATTATTATTTCCCTATGTAATTTTCTTGCACATTTATTACATTGCACAACACAATTGTACATGCACATGGGCCCGAGGCCTTTAATGAATCAATGCATACCAATGCATACCATAAAGCAATATGTAAGAAAGCAGAGGTCAGATTTCTGGTCACTGCAATCTGAAAATAAATTGCATGCAGTGCAGCCTGCACTAGGATGTTCGATGTGGTCCTGTCGGGAAAGGCGTTGTGAGGAAATTGTGCTCTGCCGTTTATGGATCGGGCATTCTTTCCTCACCCATAGATACCTCTTGGCTGGAGAAGATCCACCAGAGTGTATCTCCTGCCAAGAACGCCTGATAGTCGATCATATCCTCCTTCATTGCTCGGAATACCACCAGATCAGAGTACACTACTACCATGCAGAGACTTGGAAAGAGGTGCTGGAGAATATTGCCCCGGACACAATTTTAAACTTCCTAAGAGAAGCTGGTCTTTTCTTCTTAATATTATTTATTTAAAGTGAGAACATCTAATCAATGTCATAACCTTATCTAGTACTTCTTCTATAGAAGCAGCTCTTCTCTTTTAACAGAAATCTATTTAATTACCTCTAATCAAAACTAGTCATTATTCACCATATTTGATCAAATTTAACACCATTTTCTAAGATTAAGAATTCGATTTTACTTTTCTAACAACCTTATACATCTATCATTTAGAAAGAAACAAGCACAGATTAGCTAGAAATAATTCTAAATTAGCAGAATGTTGAGAACTAGTGATTTACAATGAGAAATAAGCAATTTACAACATAAATACAAAAATCTTAAACACAGGGTTCAAACCCACAACCTACAAGTTTCGAGGCAAGTGCTCTTTAGGGTTTGCTCCAGGATACCGGCTAGAATGACCATACCATGTAATGAGGAACTTTCGTTTTAACGCCTCCGTGAGGCCTAAATCCGCAAGATGTCGCCACAGTCCGGTCCCGTAGTCGCGTATTTGGCCATTTTAATGTCCCCCCCCCCCCATAGTGTTGTTCTTCGTCTCAATCAGTGAACAAATACAACGGCTTGTGAATTTTCTCAAAATTAATTGATTACGGATATTTAATTAATTGTAACAAGCATGCCGCAGACGTGTTGTCACAAGAGAGGCAGGCATCAGTTCCCAGCTGATACAGTTATGATTAAAAAGTGGGTTCATGCCATCAGATGAGTTGATAATGAAAGTCGAACTCAAAGTGGAAAACGATGGTGGCCCAGTGATAGCAGTATTGTTTGCAAAGCACACTTTGTTGATAAAGACTACCGTAAAACAAACAAAAACGGCAAGTAACTTATTCCTTTTGAAAATAAAATACGTTAAATAGCCTGAGGACTGGACATGCATTGCCTATCATCAATGTTAAGATTGATAGTTTTAACTTTTTAGTCACAACTTCACAAGCTCATTCTCCTCTCATACACCTAGGGCTAAGTATGCGACTTTTTAATTAAAAAATTTCAATGTGATAGAGATTAATGGCAATTCTAGACTACTTTGCAACATGTACATATTATTTTTACAACATGCTATTTTATAATTTATCATTAATGTTGGTTGTTCATGATTGATATATAATTTATTTTTATTTCTTCCAGGACATAGATCACGTGTGATGAACTTAGAAGCCAATGCCATTCCAACTGTTTTCAACTGGACAGATGATGAATCAGCTACGACCAGACAAAAAATGAAGAGTCCAAGAACGTCACAATAGACGCTTACATCATGAGCAACATGTTCTACAGTCAGAGTCAGAATCATTGTTAATGATACACGATGAACTTAATGTTGCTAGTGTAGAGGAAGTCTTGACAACAGAGGATGTCACACACTCACTAGGTGTACAAACTGAAAATCCATGCATGGTAGACATTTGCACTCAAACAAAACTTCCCCCTACACAGATACAATATTGCACAACAGATAATTTAAAAATAATGCAGTTTTATACAAGTTTGAACAATTATCAAGCTTTCATGGATGTATTTGCTTGCCTTGGACCAGCAGTTGACCATTTACAGTATATACATGGCATTTCTAACATTGTGTCGAAGGATTAGCTATTTTTGACTTTAGTGAAATTGAGAACATATAAGACCAACTATGAGCTGAGTAGAATGTTCAAAATTAGAGAGTTGGAGGTTTACAGTGTTTTTGTCTTTACAGTGGCGTGAAATTAATATTTGGCCAGAAAGGGAAATCGTTGATTACCATTCACCATCTGATTTTAAGCGTCAATTTTTGATGGCACTGAGTGTCCCATTAAAAAGCCAAAGGCTGCCGCTGTTCAACAGGTAACTTTCTCATCCTACAAAAATCGCAATACTGCTAAAGTTTTGGTTGGTGTTACACCAGGTGGTCAGGTGTCATATGTGTCACCAGCATATGGTGGATCAACCAGCAATAGTCAGATTGTAGAGAGAAGTGACCTAACCAGAATATGTAATCCCACAGACTCCATCATGGCACCCCTGGATGTCACTATAAACATTCCAAATTTCTTCAAGAAAAAACCCCCAGAATGAGTGGACAAACTGTTCTAAGAGACAGGGCAATTTCTAGTAAGAAAGTACACGTAGAGAGTCATTGGGCTTGGAAAAACTTATAAAAGTTTATCTCATCCTCTCAATCAAACTGAAATTACTTTATCCTCAGATATTATATTTGTGTGTTACATGCTGGTGAATTTTCGAAAGTGCATTGTACCAAGAAATGCCTGATTAAATTTCTCTAATTTGGTAGGAATCATGTCTATTTGCAATGCAGCTGTAAATTAGATCATATTGTTATTTTGAATTTGTTCTAGAAATATTGATTTTAATATTGTGATTAATTGTATTACAATTACTCTGCTGTGATAGGCTCCATGTATTTTGATTGCAATAGTTTATAAATGTTTCAATATTCATTAAAAACCTTTTTGCTTTTACAACAAATACAAGAAATCATTGTACATGTTTTGAAATTAAGATTTTATTCAAGCAAACTATTTAGTGTAACAGACATGAAATGTGGAGACATTAACATGTATGAACTACATGTGACCATATAAATCCAAATAATAGGCAAAACTGTATCAAATTGTGAAATAAGATACTTAGACGACTACATGTACTACTGTATATATGCTATTGGGTCAATGCTGATGTCTTGTGCAAAGGGGTGGATTTACAACACTTAACTGATAATGGTGTTTATAATCAAAAAAATTATAAATACTGACACTTTCTAGATATGTGAGCAACAGGGAACTCTGGAAAGCTAATCCCCAGGTTGCAGCATCTGAGACCAGGTCCAAATGCTTCACTTCCAGTCAAGTCTGGGCAAAGCAAAAAGGATGTCTTACGTGTGAATACTTTTGACCAAATTACTTATTAGAATGCCTTCCAAAACAAGTTGTGTGCCAATATTTTATAATGTTGGAGGCCATCAATTCCCTCACGGTGACCCGAAGAGATACAGTGCATGAGTGCACCTGTTTAGCCGAAGCCAAAGACCCCAGCAAGAGCAGTGTTGACTGTTGTTGTGTGCTGTGACACTGACAGTATGAGCATTTTGTTGCAACAGACTACCTTATAGAAACCACACACGGTGAGTTTTGTAATGCCATATCATTATCAATGTCCTGTAATCCAATTATGGTGTATTACTAGATAATAAAATCCTGCAATGAAACAATATATTAATTTTCTAGCAGCAAACCTGAACTATTTCTGATAAAATGCATATGTATTGTAGGCTTATTCGTGGCTATTGCTATATTCAATATTGTATCTGTTAGGATATTGTATCTGCTGAACCTGTGACTTAGACAATGACATTTTGTTGATTTTAGCATATTGGAAAATATAAATAATTTGATTTCTCAGGATGATTATCATTTTTCATTTCAGAAATGAATGAAGCCTCTACAGAAACGCTTGGAGTCAGATGCCATTTCAAAACAGTTTATTTGGAATTAAAAACCGTCAAATACAGAAATGGCTAGAGTACAGAGAGCATGGAAAAGGTGTAGAATAACTCTAGAACATTCTGTAACATATGTGGTTAGAGATACAGAAGTGGGGGCCATTGAGGAGGTAATTTCTGAGGCTGATACCTTTGTTGAGCCAGAAGTTAAAACACTGACTATGTGTTCTCAGACATATCAGAGTGATGTAACAAAGACAAGCGTGACTGGGAGTGATTCCATCAAAATACCCTTGTTTTCCTTCAGAATGTTTATAGAGGATAATGATGCCATCCACTATTATACAGACTTGGAGACATATGAGACATTACTGTTTGTTCCGAGTACATTAGGACCTGAAGTGCATGTGCTGAATTATAAGTAAGGAACCATATCCCAGAAAGAAGTTGTTGATAAGTTTTTCCTGGTTCTCACTAAGACCATATACAACAAATTTTAAATTATCGAGGCTCTTTAACATATCCGAGTCAGATGTATACAACATTTTTTACGTGGACCCATTTCACGTCATTACAGTGGATAGAGGTATCTCTATGGCCTGACTGTGATGTGGTACATTTCGTTTTACCAGATGGTTTCAAAGCCAAATTCACTACAACAAGAGTAATTGTTGACAGTATTGAATGCCTGATCAAGAAAATATCATCCCTCTTTATGCATCATACATATGCAAGTTTTTTAATGAATTTGTAATACTGGGTGATGGTGTATTTGCTATATATTGTTAAATAAATAATTTGAATATAAAACCAGTTTTGTTATAGATTGCTAGTTTGTTGAATGAGAACAATATTTAACTACCAGACTCTAACTTATGGTGAAAAACTTGGCGCACAAAAAATGATCTTTCCATTACCATACATACTCTTTCCCATTTACAAATGGTACACATCATTGTGCCCATAATCTGATGATAATATTCATGTTGTACTTGGAGGGACAATTTTCCTGTCTGATCATCTAGCACCAGGTATGGCACTGTTTCAGGAGTGATATCTTTGTCACAGGAAGTAAATGGACACTTTATTTCAATAATGCCATCCTCCCTGACGAGGCCATTCGGCGAACATCCCAGATATGGGGAATCAGTGCAAACCACAATGCCAGATTCCACAACTACATTGCCCATGAGCTCAACATATGCACTACGTGCTATCGCTTCATACTTTCTACCATGCTTGATCAGATCACTGTACAAAATGTTCTTGAACATTGTGAAGGATGCCGCTAGCTTTGGAAAATTAGTCTTATCTGTAGCCATGCATATTCTGACAAAATTTGATGCCTGTAAGCGAAGGAGCCGCTCCTCTTTCCACGACTTGTTGCTGCTCTGTCCACAGGTTTTCTCCTGAATAGACCTTTGCCAGTCTTCTGTCATGGCAGTCACTCTAATGTGGTCAAGAAACATACATTCTGGTCTTCATTCCAAATGGTCATGATCATTCAGAATGCCATATATATTGGCTGGACCATACAACTGTCTTACTGTGGTATTTTGGGCTGATGAATTCAACCAAATACTTCGAAATTGATCACTGTATCCAACTATATTTCTCATGGCTAGTGGTCGGGGATCAAATTGTTGTAAGCTGGTAAGACCTGTGGTACAGGGATCTGCTCTGAGAATCAAGACCTCCATTTTCACAGGTGAGCCCTTGTGTTTTTTTTGGCTTGGTGGAAGGTTTGTAGCTGTTGGGTGCTAGTTTCCATTGTGATTATGCCTTCTTTTACCTTGGTCAAAGCAAACATAACCAGCACCACATGCTTGCAATGTGCCTCAGGCCCCATTCCTGAGGCACATTCACAGTGGCTTTCTTGAACAACTCCCATATGATCAATCTTTAGGTCTACTTTGTATATGCAGTTTTTGATCATTTCTGCGGATACTCTTCCAAGTATGAATACATCATTCCCCACCATATTTATTCTGATGCTTCGGAGGAACTTTGCAAAATACATTTCTTTGGCATTTTTTCTTGCTTCTTGTCCAAACAACTCCAAATAAACCATTACTTTGTCCACAGTGATACCTGGCACCTGCAATAAATAAAAGTACAAACAACCATATTAGTGGCAGAAATCCTCAAATTGTATTAACATATAACTTATTTCATTTCACAGATGCTGCAATTTGGTATCTTTTGCACTACTGATTAATGCTAATAAATTATCAGTACATGCAGCAGTATTAAATTTATAGCAATTTAAATGTGTAACATTTCTGGAATAAAACTGTCATAACTTATTATGTATGGATACTTTGGTTCACCACCAAAAAAATAATGACAATATTATCAGCGTTTTGGGGCGGGCTCTTCACGAGCCCCGAGTGTCTGCTTTCCTGTATCGTTATTTTATATAATGGGGCTCCGTTTAAAGTTCATGCTTCCATCTAACACACATCAGCGATTGAGACTTGATAAATCATGATCCGTTTATTCACGATCCATTGTTAATGAATACCAATGATCCATTTCTGATATGCACATTTCCATTTTCAATAACATCACAAGTCACTTTTACAACAATTCACTTTTCGATTACATTCACCGAGATCCAAACAAAAACTGATTTAAATTTTGAAAAGGGTTGCCAGCTCTAAGCTGGGTCAGAGGTTACATGGATTACGAAACAGCCAATGAGAAATATTCAGGTCCCTCGCCAAATCCGAACAACAAAGCTAAGCCAATGACATTCGAATCTGGCATGGGACTCATGAGTTTTCAATTTCACTTTTAAATATTTCCAAACCGTTACAACATTTTAAACGTACCAAAGTCTGAACAGCAATTAACCATTTCTCTCTAAATATTTCCAAAACGTTACAACCTTTTAAATGTACCGGAGTTTGAACAGCAATTAATCATTTCTCTCTCAAAGCACATCAGTGTATAAAACAAAGAGCAGTTACAATCCATACACATAGATATAGTAATATAACAAACTTCAATTATTTAAACTCTGATATTATATTAATAACTGTGAGCCTTACCACTGTATCAGAGTTAATATCCTTGTAGCTAACAGCATCTGGCACGGTCATGTTGAAAAGTTCTGCATCCAAAGTCTGACCAAAGTTTGCATTTCTCACTTATGAGAAGCCTGAAAATAAATTATTGCAATACTTTAGTATCATAAATTAAATAAGTTTAAATATATAATGATCCCCGGTCATCACTGTGCACAACGACGCAGACACACCAACCCCACAGGCCCACGTGCTTATTTTAGCATTTGTCTCATAATTTGACAAGTGAAACTTAAGCATATACTTCTGTCCAATGATGATTTATAGTGAAAACAGGTGCGGAAAATTAAATATGACACATTAGATCGATATTATTCCAATATGAAAAAATAATAGGTCACATATAGTGTGATATATGAGAAATTCACTGAATATCACCCAACTGTTTTGCATCTATTATTTCGGATTTTATTTGACTAAACATACCTTTTGATCAATTGATGTTTCTTTCCTGATAAACGACCGCCTCTTTTTCTCAGTTCCAGTTTCAGTTATGGAATAGTGAAGTTTTCAGACAACATGTTTTTACCTGTGTGTTATCGTGTTGAGTACTGAAAAAGTAAGGACCGGGAATGGGTGCTGCCGTGCAGCGGCTGACCAGAGACGTACGCATTAAAAGTCCCTCATTATCAGAATGTTGAGAACTAGTAATTTACAATGAGAAATAAGCAATTTACAACATAAATACAAAAATCTTAAACACAGGATTCAAACCCGCAACCTACAGGTTTCGAGGCAAGTGCTCTTTAGTGGTATGCTCCAATTTACGGGCTAGAATGATACCATTACAACTTTGAATGATAAACCATAGAATACTGACCAACTGCTTGCCATATAAGGCATTGCTACTTCTGACAAACGCCACTCAGAACACGCCTCATCATGAAAACACACCTTGTGTGTGCTTAAACTTTAAAAGTACAGACAAATACTTCCTGGCTAATCTTGCAAGAATCGACAGAAACTTTAAGTCTTCACTAATAAACTGAACACAACACAAATCTTATTTGAAACAACCTGTGTGATTCATAGAATAACATAAGAACGAGAATAACAGCTTAGTGATACATATCACAATAGATGAAGTATCTACCGCTGAGGTGTTCAGCTATGCTTCGAGCATTGGCTATACTGGTTATATACCTACAAAGTATATAGGTGTTTGTTTTATGCAAAAATCAATCAGATTCGTATGACTTGGGTTAGCACTCAGACACTAGAATTCCACTTCTCACATAAGTGGGTAGTGCAACTCGAATCTCAAGTTAGATTTGGTTTTGTATATGTAAACGATGTAGCCATATTGTAGGTCTGTTATCTAGTAGATATATTGGTGTCTTGATATTTTGTAGGTGTAAATGTTCAGAGTGTTTGGTGATGGGCACAGATATTGAAAGCTTATGTTGTCACGAGAGTGCCAGGATAATTGATACAAACATCCAGGATTTGTGGCTAACTCCCTGAATTCCTGGGTACTGGATGTTGTGTACTTGCAGTATCACCACCAGTATCAACATCAACCAGAGTTCCCACAACATGAGTGAGTCAAACTAATTATACATTGCAATATCTTTAAAAAGAAACTTTATTTGCATAGCTGAATCATTAGTAACATGACATGCCGGTAGTCATTATATAAATATCATACACATACCTAATCCAAATATCCCCTAACACAGTACATGTTGCGAGAAATGTTCCACATTAACATTTTATTGACAGTGACAGAGAAACATTTATTTTTTCAGAATCCACAGGTATACAGCATATAGACAATTGGTCAGATGGTGCTGGGGTATAGTTGGGCATGACAACTGTCTTCCACTGCCATCATGTGTCATCAACAAGATCAGGAAAACATTCCCTAGCCCAGATGGAAAATATGCTGGATTTAAATGGCCAACATAGAAATCTACTATGTGATTTGTATCATAAATCTTAGAGCCATTAATAATAATTATAGCCAGCATTTGGTATCCCATTACCAGACATGAGTTAATACAAGAAATATAAAAAATAATGCACCTTGATGGGTAGATCACACCTTTCAAAGACAATCAAACTGTCTTAATATGCTTGGGTTGTGCTTTAGGGATATATATATATATATATATATATATATACACACACACACACACATCTTAAGTTTGTATCATTTCAGGCCATGATTGGTACAAAGCATTTACTGTGAGAAATCCTATCATTGTATAAAGAGTCCCATAATGGCTACCACATTCCTAGGCGTCTCACAAAAAAGTGGAGGGCTGGTTTAGAGATCTGATACAGTTCCTAAAAGCAGAAGTCAGCAACTGGGAGAGCATTATAAACGATCCATCCAGGATATTTAACTGCGATGAGAGTGGTTTTCCACTTAACGTAAAAACGGCCATGTTTTGACACCACGTGGATCAAGACATGTTTATCAAGTATTGTCAAATATCAAACAACAAATTATTGTTATGATGGGAATGAATGCATTGGGGAGGTATTTGTTACCAATGATTGTTTTACCCAGTAAAAGGTGCACAAAGGAGGAGCTGGAAGGAATGGAGGAGTACCCCAAGGCCCTGTATGGGCAAAGTGATAATTGGTGGTAGGACACCAAATTTGTTTTCATTTATTTGCATCACATAGTTAGTTATGTGCCACATTCCAACTCCTGTCATTCTTTTTATTAATGATCACTCATTATTTATTCACAATATAGACCTAGGCCTCTTCGATCTATTCAAGACTAAAATAAGAAACAGTGCATCTAGGTATTATAATCTAATTTTATGGAGAACAAAATATCCGACTGGCACAACGCGTCATAGTCCAAGTCACGTGACATAACAACGACCAGTTCGCCATTACTCGGTGAATGCTTTTTGGATCCGGTGTCGTATCAGAAATGGCCCGATTTCTATTTCTGACCAATCAGAGTCCTGCTAACATTAACCTCGAATTTAGGCAAAGTCTCGTTGAATCTAGCATGACACATCCGAGCGCTGATCCATGTGATGATCAGGATAAACATTATGGGTTTATATACCATTATATAACGTTGGGAAAACATCACCCAGACCTACCACGTAACTGCCAAAGTGGTATTCGAAAATCTATCACAAATAGGCAATAGGGCCGTATACAGGATTGGCTTTATGACAGTTATATGCCATTGCAGGGTCATAAAGTGATAAACGAATTAAACCCATCGTAAATTACTAAATACTTAAATTTAAAATAGAACACAGAAGTCTACTTTTTGACGTCATAGATATACAGGGTAGGGTTTACGAGTCATTATTTATGACACGAGTGTCATATACCCGTCGTTAATACATTTATGACATGACTGTGTCATAAACACGTCGTAAATGTTTTTGTGACAACGTCATAAACCTCTATTCACTATAAAGTGTATTTTGTGATCTATTTTGCTTAGAATCAGCTGGGCCTGGGGGTTATCCTTATATCAAAACTAGTCTAGTGTATTTATATATTAGTATTATTATAAACATAAAGATAAAATAATGTTGTATGTTGGTCTATAAAAGCAATCAAGGGACAGTTAGGTAGCCACTGAGACTGAAAGGTTTCAACTTTTTATTACATGAAGAGCGGAAAATATATAAAATTACTTGGGAGGACCCTATTTTGGTGTTTTCTCGTTAGCAAGCCGATTCTGTATCGTTGTGTAGATGCCACCAAAGCTTGAAAACATCCTGTCGTGGGTGCTGATGAAGCGGGAGCTGACAATAACTGAAGCGCCAGTTCTACGAAGTCATGTGGCATGCATATATCTTGATCTCTTGCCACATGAAGGATCATTAAATGTAGCTGCGGTCACTGCATGGATAATCAGCCACAGATATACACCAACACCAACCAAAGACAACAGTGTCTTGCTTGTCATCCAAATAATGAATAGTTCTATTCAATTAGTACCCCCCCCCCCAAACTCTATAAACAAATAGCAAACTAATCAGGTCAATTGATTTTAGCTACCAAAAAAAAACCCTACCATAGTCTAATAATGAGGTCCTAACTTGTTGTGTGCAAATTTTACTTTTAATATTACAATATTATATTAATAACATTAATAATTTAAGCCATTGTAAAAGCTACTTTCCAGATATATCAGAAACTTTTGTCACCAATTTGTTGGCTATGCCAATATTTGTTAAATACAGTTTATGACACTATCATGTCATAAATCAGTTTATGACATGACATGCCACGACATATGGCCTCATACAGTCTGTCTTGATTTTTGTTTCTATTTTCATTGATATACGATTTCAGGTAAAAATTTGTTCCATGATGGAAAAGATCATCGCCACCTGGTTTGTCAGTCACAAGAGGAACGCTATGCTGCCCTCCAGCAATGCCATGACAATGTTGGGACTGGTGGTCACAGAGGAGTAAATAGTACTCTGGAAAAAAATCAACAGAACTATTACTGGTTGGGCGTTGCAAAGGATGTGGAGGAATGGGTATATATTTAAAATGGCTTTCATTTAAATTCTTCACGTTTTATTTCTCTGGGAAATATAACTTTGAAATTTTTTGGGGGGGATATTTGACTTCTAGTTGTGAATTGATAAGTGTTCCAACTATGTCTCAATGGCTTTATGTACATGGAGAAATGGATATGTGGCCTACGTGTAAAATATACAATCTAGTTCTCTTTCTGTAGTTTGGTGCTTGTGACCAATGTCAGCATCAGGAAACGCATTAAAATTATGTCTCCACTCCATCCCATTGTGACCCATGCACCCTGGGATCTAATTGGCATCCGATAGGTCCATATACCAGTGGCGGGAAGTATGACCGGCTCTCGATGTAATGGCACCGGAATATTTCTCGGATAGTTCACCTATTAGATAAGTTACACCTGTGAAACTGGTGTATTTTGCATATTATGTAATATAGATTTAATTTAGATTCATATAAATTGATTATATTTAGTTATTTTGTATTTCTTGTATTTTCTTTTTAACTCTCATTTGACCCCCTATATTATCGCCCCTCCAGTTTTATAAGAACTGGGTTTTTGCTTGTGTATGTTTTGTTTTTTTTTAATTTTTTTTCACTTATTTTATTTCTATTTTATAATGAATTATAGTAGAGATCAGTTCTTGCATTACGACCCTATGGTGTAATACCATTTTTTAGCGATGCGCCCACGTATGGAAAACACCCAAAGCAGATTGGGTCTGATGCCAGTAATTTATCACTGTGCCAATAACACCATATAATGGCACAGCTGTACAAAATGTAAGTATTGGTCTTTTTAATGCAGTCGTCTGTAATAAACTGATGAAATATCTGATGTTGTTAAGGATATGGATCTTGATCTCTTGTCATAACAAGATTTGGCTGACTGGTAATGTTTCAAAGAAGATTGTTGGTGATGTGACCCCAGCTGGATATTCATTCCACCATGAGCTCGGATTAAAAAAAAGGGGGGAGTCGGCATTCCTCCGTGATTCTTTGAAGTGTGAAACCATTTGCTTTTCAAATCTTTTGAAAATTACCAATGTTTTTTTCGGGGGAAAAGTGTTGGTAGTTTATCTACCGTTAACCCCCCCTAGAAAAATGGCCTGAAAGCAGAGATTTCTTCAAGGAATTTTGGGGTTTGTTGACTCTCTTGCTACCACAGTGGTCATCTGTTGATCTTAGGTGATTTCAATATACATTGGGATTCCCAGAGGAATGCAGATACCAAACAACTGGCTGACATTCTTAGATCTCCCAATCCAGGCAGCATGTCCAAAAAAGAACACACAGACAGGGTCACATCTTAGATCTTGTCATCCCCCGTGATGATGAAATTTGATTAAAGGTGTGTCTGTGTCTTCCTTTTTTTGGCCAAAAAAAAAATTTTTTTCCTGATCATTTCCCCTTTTTTTTTGGGGTTTTTGGAAACATTAATGTTTTTTTCTTTACGAAACAATCTGTTTCATCTAAAGATATTTCATATAGAAGATACAAGTCAATTGACAAGGAGGCTTTTCTTGCTGATCTGCGAGTCTCTTCTCTGGTATTGGATCCACCGGATGATGTGGATCATCTGGGGGATCTCTATGAAAATCATTAGAAACATTGTAGATAACATGCACCTTTAAGGACAAAGGAAATGCCAAGCAGACCAAGCTTCCATGGTATAATAAGAACATACAGGCTGCAAAGAGACACAGAAGGTATTGTGAGCGTCTGTGGATCAGGACCGTTTGTGTGTTCATTTTGAAATGTTCAAGGTCATAAAATTCTTGTTAAAATACCCTTGCCTCTGCTAAACCCGAATACTATAATAAAAGATCAAAGCACCCAAGGAAATCAAAGGACTGTTTTCAGTGTTGTGAATAAAGTATTACATAAAATCAAACTGTCCTCCCAAAAAATTCAACTCAGATAAAGATATGGCCCATTGTTTTAATAACTTCTTCCAAAAAATTTTAAATATACATAGTGGGTTCCAGTCCAGCACCTTATCACAGGGTACCCATTGGTAGAAGAGTCCTGCATACTTATACAAGCCTTTTCAAACTAATAACAGTTGCTGAAAAAGTCATCTAATGCTTTCTGTGCAGTTGCCCCTTCCTACATGGTTTGGGAAAGATTGTCTGGATGTTCTGATAAACCCAATTAAAAATATAGTTAAAAATCATTATCTCTGGGTTTTTTCCCAAGATCCATGAAAGCTGCCCTTGTAAAACCATTAATAAAAAACCACCTCTGGACTGTAATATTCAAAACAATTACAGACCTGTTTAAATCTTACATTTTTATCTAAAGTTATAGAAAAGGCAGTTGCTTTCCATCTAAACAAATATTTAATCAATAATAACCTTAATGAATCACTAAGTCTGCCTATAAAAATGGTCACAGCACTGAAACACCTTTTCAGTGAAAAAAATTATATGTCAATTGAAAAAAACCCTTTTTCTTCTGGACCTGTCTGCTGCATTTGATACAGTTGACCATAATGTACTTTTTTCTAGGTTAAAAAACATGTTTTCTGTCAGGTAGGTACTTGAATGGTTTAATCCTATCTGGAACAACGCTCCCCGAGATGTCTGTTCATGGTATTTATTTTAGTTTTTTTACGGTGTACCACAGGGTTCAGTTCTTGGTCCTCTGGTTTTACAATGTATCCCGTCCTCTTGGGATCATTGCCAGCGATATGGGATTAAATATCATTTTGCTGATGACACACGCTGTATATATCACTGGATCCTACAATGAGTTAAATTTCTCCCTTCCTTGAAGAATTTAGAACATTGTATTGGGTATCGGTATGGATGACTCAAAATCTTCTAAAACTAAATGATAATAAAAAAATATTTTATTTTGGCATCACCCATTGTTTTAAAACCCCAAAACACCAGCATTACAGATGGGTGCATCCGATTACCCCCAATGGGTCAGTAAAAAATCTAAGGGGGTTTTTTTTGACCAATGTATTAACATGCATGAAAATGTCACATCAGTATGCCGAGCTGCCCTACCATCTTAAGAACATCCACTGTTTAAAAACATTCTTGACACAAGAATCACTTGTAACTGTAGTTCATGCCTTTGTTACATCTGTAAGACTATTGAACTCCCCGTTATATGGCATATCTGATTATAACATTAATCGCCTTCAGGGAATTCAGAATATGCGCCCATTGTAACAAATACTAGAAAATATGATCATATTACCCCCCTTCTTCAAAAACTACATTGGCTACCTGTTAGACAGCGTATCCATTTTAAGATTCTGTTAAAACTTATAAATCTATTAATGATTAGAATACCTGTGTGAACTGGTTTCCATTAGAAAGTCATCCCCAAAACTCAGGTCATCCAGTCAGATACTATTGCAGGTGCCAGTGTTCCCCAAATCATATGGTGATTTGCGTTTAGTGTTGCACCCCCCAAATTTTTGGAATAAGTTGCCGGCAAATATTAGAAAATTTTGTGTCTCTTGGAAATTTTAAGTCTCTTCTAAAAACACACCTATTTAAGGTCGCTTTCACAGATAAATAATTATTATCTTTTAAATCATTACAGGGTTTTTACAGACATTATTTGGGGTATTTTTAAATTACATATTATTTGTACAGCGCCTTTGAATGGCTCCTGCTAGTAAGGGCGCTTTATTAAATATACATTATTATTATTATTATTATTTCAGGAAACTGAGAGCCACAATAAATAAGTTTTGAATACAGTCATTCGTGATTCTTAGAATCTTTTTTTAGACCATGACATTACTCCACACCCTGTATTAATATAAAATCTTCAATTGAGGTGCTTTATCTTGAATAAATAGATTTTTGTACACAGACTGCGATCTGTTTTGACATTTGGTCACTTATGCATCACACTCTGGATATGTTACTCTCGTTATATTTATTAACTGTGATTGTGTTTTACAGGTATATCTGTACAATGACATGCTTGTTTTCCGAGTTTGTCTTTGCTCGCCCAATACCATCAAAAGGGTCTGCAGCAGTGTGCGGGGCACTATTAGATTTTATCTACCTGTATGACCTTCCTCAAAAGCTTTTGACTGACCAAGGCAGAGAATTTGTGAATGAGGTAATTTAGTTTGATCTGGATTTTAAATAGTTTGCATGCTTTGCACCTTAGTGCACATTTCATGATATATAATAGCATGTTTATCAGTGTTTTAGTACACCCTGTGCAGTTTTTTGTCCTTTCCGCTCAACACTTTCTTGTTTGAGAAATTTAATGCTAAACATTTAATGACCAGTGCTTACCATCCACAATGCAATGGCCAGCATGAACGCACCAACCAAACACTCAAAAGAGCCCTCATTAAGTACTGCAACAGGTAATTTATCCTCAGTGACATCTTGCCAAGTATTTGGTATGATATGTTTCCTCAAATCTACTTCTGCCATGGCATAAATGACCATGCGTGGCACTACCATATCCTGGAATACTGCATATCATCAGATGGAAAGCAACACATCAGCAACCATTTCAATCTTAAAGGATCGTGATACTAATTTCACAGTCAGCAAACTGACTGGGATGACTGCATTAAGGCCATAGTATATTCCATCAACACCAGCAGGTAGAAATCGACTAAACACATGTAACTGTATAAATAAAAAATACAACTGTAATAATGATCAGGCTAAAAATTAAAAACCACGAGCATGTTACAAAAAAGGGAACCAAGGTATTCCAGTTCTCTGTGGGGGACAAGGTTCTACGGCAGAACAATATTAAACAAGGCTGTAAAGGTAGCGGCCTGGAGGATGACTGGTTGGGGCCCTATGTAGTTTCATCCCTCCACCCAAAAGGAACTGTGTCGCTTTCCAGAGAGGGGGTAGTAATATAATGAATGAATACTATGTTAATATTACAAAATCTATTGGTATTGATGACTCCATATCAATCGATGATCAGTTTGAGGATATATGGTAATAAAAACGCAAGACAACCCAGTATACTCTGTATAAAAGAATCAATAAAATATGATAAATCTCATGTTAATGTTGAAAATGTATGTAAAAAACTGACTTATACCCTTATAAAGCACCTGGGTATGCTGCCATCCCACCAAAACTAGTCAAAATCAGTTCTGATGTACTTTATGGCTTATTAACAAATGAATAATCTTTATCTCTAAATCTACTGATTTGGCTTATTCGGTAAATGATGTTGCATTTTATTGCAATCTCAACAACAAAAAAACATTTGTATTGAAAATTAGCAGTGGTGCTTATGGCTACATTAGTACAACATATTAACCTGGATCTAAGAATCAGCAGCTAACATGTAACACCATCCAGTGATGTTCCGGGCCAGTGTGCTCATAGTCAAAAAGTGGCCAAAGAATATTTTAACTACGGATACGAGTCATCATGCCCACATGAATTTTCAATGTAAGAGGTTGTACAAGCCACCAAAGATTTCACTCTCTGAACATGTTAAGTCATCAAATTACATCATTTCTTTCCGTCAGCATTTAAAAACTCACCTTTTCAGACTCGCTAAGTTTCCTTGCCATCTGATCATTGTTGATGAACTTTGCATCGTACCAGGACTATGAGTTTTCCCAAGCCCTGTACTAGGTGCACCACTGAGCTCGATTCTTTTCGAGGATATTGACACTATGGAGGTTTTGTAATTAAGAAATTAGATTACTACTACTACTACCACTAAAAAGACACAGAATAGTGATTCTTACATCTATGCATCGTAAATATAGCCCATAAAGGCCATCAGAGACTTGTTAAAACTAAAAAAAACTACTTTGAGCCAAAACATGGTTTCCAAATATTGATGCTGTGAGAGAAGTAGTCTCAAGCTGCAGTGTTTGTGTAGTTGTAAAAATGGATTAACCTCTACATCCACTACAGATATCTGATTTGCCAGACAGGTCTTGGCAGAAGCTGTCCACAAAGTTTGGTGGTCCGTATCCAAGTGGACATTATTGTTTAGTAGTGACTGAAGAATGTTCACATTTTTCCTGTTGTGGAGTTGATCAGTTTGCCATACCAGTACTAAATAATATACTTGCTATGCACAGTAAGCTCAAGTTGTTAAAGACGGATAATGGCTATGAAGTATTCTCATATATGACATCGTAAAATTACATCACTATGGCCAAGAGCTAATTCCCAAGCTGACAACTTTAAGAAGCCAGTGATCAATCAAGGCTGCAACAGCCGAGGGGAAGTTGTGGCAGCAACAACTGTACAAGTTCCTCCGTAACTTCAGAGCTATGCCACATGTGACAACTGGTAGGCCTCTGGCCAAATTATTATTTCGAACAAACATTAAGGTACTTTTTCCAGAACTCCCTGTCCTGGTAGCTGATGAGAGTCTGCGAGAAAGAGATACAAAAGTATTATGCTGATGTAAAGCAGTGAAGTCTGTCACTCAGCTTCATGTCAGTGGTACTGCTGTTGTGTGACAATGGAAAGTTAACAAGTTATCGGCAGCATATAGTACAGTGCCACCTTCCATGAGAAATGTAAAAGGGACAATGATCACAGCCACAGATCTCATACATGGCACTAGTGGTACAATGACTCAAAATGCATCACATTTCAAATGTGTGGATAGTAACAATGTACAAACACCAGTACTTGAGTTTGAAGAATAAGATCCTGAACTCTTAGATCTAGCAGATGTGGCACCAAAGCCACCGGTACAAGAAGACACTGTACCAGAGCCAATGGTACAAGCAGAGCAAAATGTGGAGACAAAAGCCAGTCAAATTTAAAGTTGAATTGAGACAATATATTTAAAGTTAAATCTGTCTTGGTTTTAATTACTAATGCTGAAATCTTCAGCCTATTTTTAGTATCTATATTTTGGACTAATTGCTGTGTATTGTTAACATTTCAAACTTTTGGATTATTTACTAAATATAAAGTATATCTATGGTAGAACGTTTAATATTATAAAGTTGGGAGGGATGTAATGTTGTCAGCTAATGAGGGACTTTTGTTGCAACACCATTTTGCAACACAATGTTGGTAGATGGCGACACGTGAGGGGCCAAGGTATTGCGTGTTTTACTATTTCCTGACTGTGTACAAGCATTTCCATAGACAAATTCAGAACACAACAGTTTCATCAGATTCATAAATATATGTAACATAACTCTAGTTTAGAGGTTAATTTTCTTAACATGCCTTCAACGTGTTGTTCGGTACCCGAATGTTCAAATAGAGGAGGCCATCAATTCCCATCTGACCGGGACATGTGTAAATTGTGGGTTATTGCAATCCGCCGAGTGGCTGACAAAACGGGAAAATTGTGGTGGCCAAGTCAAAACAGATGACTACAAAACGACAAATGTCAGAGGTATGATACGTTAATTTATATAATAATTTATATATTTGATCATATGAATACGTGAATTATTTATGGCCTATTCTATGGTATAGCCATTCGTTTTAGGAGCCGTAGGCCGAACCAGATACAGACTGTGTGAGTAGGAGGCCGGTCAATTGTGTGTGGTTAGGCAGTCGTGACTGATTACAATGAAGCTGTTTCTTAAATAAATGACACAATCAATAATACATTCATTTTTGGTTTGCTTTAAATCTTATCAGTCATTACAACAGTGTGTGTGCTTATTTCAGGTTAAATAAGAAATTCAGTTATAACTATTAGGAAATCAACATAAATGCATTGATTATCTATAGTTTATTACTCAGTTAAAACATAAGATGTTATTGGTTTGATATTTTTATTCTATATTCATATGAAATCTGATTTCTTTCAGGGTTCCCTACAGTAGGGAAGAAAATGAGGTTGAAAGATGGGGCAGTCCCATCCAAATTCTGCTGGATGGAAAAGGAAAAATCAGCCAATGTGGATCGTCAGCTATGTACCTAAAGACGACAACTGGAGCATGATATAATAGTCGATCAAGATGTTGATATGGTGGATGAATCAGTTATAGTAATTGACTCTTCCATAGAGATTTTACATGTAGAGGAAGTAGAAACTGTGGCCGAAAAAAACAACAACACAGGGCGTTCAGACTAATGCAGGACCTATTCTGTTAGAATCTTCCTCACAGTCATTTCTTATGCAAAACATATTAAATGTGGTAATTTCTTTGTAGTTTGACCACAACTGAATAATAGCAATATTAGCTGTATGTTTTGATTGTATGACTTGTTATTTCAAACAAGTTTCTCAAGTGAAGCAGACATGCAGAATATTTTTCTATGTTTGTATAACAACCCAAATGTATTTGTTATTGTTTCAACAGTGAAAGAGAAACATTATTTAAATTGGTCAGTTGTGTATTGTTATCGTGTATAATAAATAGCACATTCCAAGATTATTTACATGAAATTAACTTAATTTTCAATTAGTTGATGCTTTTTTTCCTGACAACTTTGCTTTTCTCAAACTGAGTTCCTGCTTCAACAGAAGAATCGTAATTTCTCCATAAATTTTCGAGTGTTTTCATTTAGAATTATTTTTGTACGTGACCGACACTGTAATTGTACTCGTGTGGAAGGCCTGGTGACGGCTGCTGCCACCTACCGAGCAACCAGAAGAATCCGCTCAGAAAGTCTCCCATTGTAATTGTAACATGAAAGGGCTCAGGAATAAAAGGCGACTGCCAAATTGTGTTGTGTTTCCTTATACGATGTTACAGAAACCATAATCAATCTTGTCATATACTTCTAGATTTGGACCATAGCCATTCTAAAAGCAAATGACAAATACTGGAACATCCTTATATACCAAGATACAATCCATCATCATCATCATAATCATCATCACTGTGTTTACAACAATTAATTAGATGATATACATAAAGGCCTTTATCCATATAAATGACCCATGTACAGTTGTAAAAATTGAAATAGGATCATATTTTTAAACTTTAAGGGATGTAGATGGATTAAAAGAACTACTGTAGGTCCTGGAAAATACTAATATTATTAAGACATTAACCAATTTCATTAAGGAACAAATGAAAGTGATACACCGGATCTTGCCGCAAGCCATGGTAGCATGAAAGGGCTCAGGAATAAAGGGCAACTTGCAAATAGTGCTGCGTTTACTTACACAATGTTACAGAAACCATAAACAATCTCATCATTTACTTCTAGATTTGGATCACGGCCATTCTAAAAGCAAATGACAAATACTGGAACATTCTTATTGAATTTTTTTTTTTAAAGGTATACGCACAAAGTACTTTCTCCGGTTAAATAAACTGTGTACCTTTCATACAAGTGAAGTAATAAGAAGTAAAAGATAAGACAAAGCTGAAATAACTGAAGAACAAGATGATCACTGACCCGAAGATGGATGCCAATAATGAGAACTCATTTGTACTTGAGGCCACATAAACAGCTTTTTAACTACACTTGTTTGTGTTACTACATTTTAGTTGACAAATCTCTGACAGCCAACATCCTAAATAAAGACAGTAAAAACAAACATATCATAAAAATATAATTCATGAAATGAAATAAAATTGGCTTTTATTCTCTTTATTATTATTTTCGCGCTGACCTACCTGAACACCGGAAATGGATTAGGCTACCACGTGGCCTAATCCAAAATGGTGACAGGTCAGCTCCACTTCGAAATTATTTGGAAATTTAAACTAATTATAAGTCACCGAGAAAGTGGAACTGACCTGTCACCATCTTCAATTAGGCTGACAGTGACATGTCTATTGTTTACTTTTCGCTGATGATTCACGATCAAAAGAAAATTATAAACTATTAGAGAGATTGTGAAATCACAACTAAAGGAAGAATATGTTATAGAAAACATTGTTGTGAGTCAGACAACCATTGAGGAAGACACGTCGGTGGATATCATTGTCAAACTGAATTTGAATATCAATGTAAAAATAAAATATAAAACTAAAGTAATCTGGAATATGTATTGTGAGAAATTTGTAAATGGTTAGGTACTGAATCTTCCAAATATTTCAGAAACTAAAACTTTGAGACAATTTTTTTTCGACTGACCCTATGTTTTCAGTGATTTATTTAATTTTTGACCCGACCGAGCAACCCTAATTTTTGGCAGGAAAATTTCCCTTAGAACAAGTATTAAAAAAAATGGCCTTATGGGGAAGAATAAGTTATGTCAAACTGAATAAATAACAGTACAGTATATCATTGAATAAAGAGAACGTGAACTTAATTGGCACATGTTTCTAGGACTAATAAGCCTCCCTGGAGTCGAACCCACAAATAAGACTAAACTCAGCAAATTATCAGCAATATTTATTCAAAACCCAAAAATTCATCATCATCACTCTCTTCACTGAACATCTGTTGTATTGTCATCATACATTTCATCGCCTTCATGGCCATCTACACAAAATACAACTGAAGCAGGAGAAGTGCGTATTTATATGAAATCCATATTATTGCCCAACAAAGCTATCTGATTTGGAACATCCAACCCTAGAAATGATATAAATAGAGATATCTCTAACTTCAAAGCCCACACTGATAGAAGTTGCTTACAGAAGGCCAGGGATGGATAGGACTACAGCAACAGATAACATATAGAATTTAGGTCTAGCGCTAACCCAATCATCAAGTAAATGCTGAAGCTGCCTCATTTTGATCTGCAATCATAAGCCACGATAAGGTTAATTGTATAATCATGTCCATACTATACATATTTCTAACTCAGAGTTAGATTTAGCTGTTTGTGCATGTATCATACACACCAGGCACTGGGTGATTACAGGACCAAGATAATCAATTACAATTATGATTACCTGTACTTCAGAATACTATGGTAGCAATTACATTAATACTTAATGCAGGGTTGGCAAATTTATGACACAATGTCAAAAACCATGGATTAGTCCAAGGTTTATGATGTCATAAACAGGTTTATGACATGATAGCATCATAAACTGCCAAAAGCATTGTTTACAGGGCTTTAGATGGACTTTCACCTATTCACTGCTTGAAGCCTTAAACAGCCACGAAACTCCTCCTGACTTTAGTCACAGTGTAAAGTGTTCAACAGATAATACTAATGTATGACAGTTATAACACAAATGCACAGTACCATGCACTGATGCAGTTGGTGTTGTTACTAAAGAAGTTTCCCTGTGATATTGTTCTTGGGCAAAATGTGGCTGATTAACAATACAGTAGGCCCCCATTATAACATGGTTCTTTGGGTCTGCAAGCTGTCGACTGTGTTATAAGTGGACCACAAAGTGAGACAGAGGACTGTTGGAGTGGGCGAATATAGGGAGTCCGTGTGTTCACCACATTTTACACTATCCTTGAAAATTACATAGAACTGTGTATTTCATAACTGTTCCCAGTAATTGCTTGATCATTTGTTGACTTCAACATAAATATTACCTCAGTGTTTATGTGGAAAATAAAATGTTTAGAACTGTAAAACTGAGCAAAAAGTAACAGCCATGCCGGATTCGTTATATTCATCCACCAAAAATAGTGTGTGTTTTCAGATGAAGGTAACAAATATATGGATCAATAAATGAACGTTTATGGGTCCATATTTAACTCTTCTAATAGCCTCCGATTTCTCTTTAACAGTATATGAATTTTGTTTTGGGATCTTTTAGTTGCATTGTGCACAAAGCATTTGAGAAATGATACAATACGTCAAAACATATATCTTTTATACACAAAATAGGATTCCTAATTGTAATACCGGTAAATAAAACATACACAATAACTGTGAATTAAAAAACAGAATCAAACTTATTAAGTGGGTAGAGTCACACCATAAATGAGGGTTGTGGGAAGACGCTAGTCCAGGCTACTAAGTTTCTAATGATGATATGCTTGATGTGTATGGTTAAATGCAAGGCACATGAAAAATCGTTCACCTGGAAGTCAATTTAGTTGGGCGATGATGTGCAATAACCCCTCAGAAATTGAGCCCTGTATAGCACACAATGGTGTATAGAAATAGTATATATTATAGATTAACACTCCATATTCACAAACACACTAATATACTAATATTCCATTTAAATCCATTACCTTACAATTGAGTCCAGGGCTGGCAGGTTGTTTATAGAGATGTTAACACCATTGTTTAACATTCAGTAAAAAAACCTGTTTTTTAGAATGAATTGTAAAAAACCTGTTTTTTAGAATGAATTGTAAAAAACTCCCTGTTCAAAAGAAATTCAATTTTACTGTGAAAATCACAATAATATCAAGTGTTAATAATGCCTGTTCATTGCAACATAGTGTTAGTATTATTTCATATTGTCTAATGCATTGATCAGTTAAATAAGTGTGTGTATTTAATTGATACAGAAAGCCCACAAAACCTAATTTGGCAATCAATAATCACCAAGCACTAAATCAAAACTGGATGCAATTGTCCCACGATATCCTAATCACCAATTCTAGGTAACACTCACTAAATGTAGGACCATAACTTATGAGCCCAATTGCTAATCCCCTGGTCTGATGATCTGCTGATCCTCCCATCTCACACTGACACATACTGTCATTGTATTAGTGACTTAATTACCCCCCAAATCATGGTGTTTGTGACTTCATTTCCAAATGTATAAAAACAGCCCAATATCACATTTAAATCAGTATTCTTATCTCTCATACTACTATGCCTACATCAGGGTTGGAAGTTTTTTTTACACAGACATTATTAACACTGCTAATATGTAGACCCTACATATGTTGATTTCTGAACACTGAAAAGTTTCAAGTTACTGAAAATCTCTGTGTTGTGACTGTGATATTGTATTCATTATAAATATAATATAATATCTGACATTTATATAGCACCCTATTCAGGTAGAAGCCGCTCTAAGGTGCTTTACAATATTATTATCCCTGACTCGGACCTAATTCCACCAAGCACACACCTCAACTCCCAAGGGAGCATACAATACTTGCTGCCATTATAGGCTCAAAGCATTACTCAAACACATAGCCATTGCCTCCTGTCAGATACCTATTTTTTATGGATGAGAGAACCAGTCGCCACATGACAGCATTGCAGCTCACGGAGCCTCACTCCTACACTTTAACTATCTGTACTATCACAGCTCAACATATATAAACACCCCATCAGTCGAACCCATGTATAAGACCCATTAAAATGAGCAAATTTATTAAAAACCATAAAATTCATCATCACTCTCTTCATTAAACATCTGTTGTATCTGTTCATGCGTCATCATACATCTTGTCACCTTCTTCGTTGGAGTCAGTGTCAGATTTGTCATGCTATTCATCCAACAATATATCATCTTCTGGGTCATCTTAATCATTGCTGATAAGGGCACTTGTTGAACGATTTGGTACTAATGCAGGGGTCGATTTAATCCCAATCCCATTTTCATCTACTGTGTGACAATAGATAACAACGGTCGCTTCAGGTTACCTGCTGCTGTGCGTTCGTTTCGGTAATGCTGTTTGAAGTAGTTTATTAGTAGTTCTCAAATGCCAGCTCTTGCTGTAATCATTTTCCTTTGATGTGGCTTCTATATGGTAAATAATCAAAAACCTTGTGCAATGATCAGACATGGGGTCAATTCAATTCTGGAATTGATGGGCAATTTCAAAGTAGCTTATTTATAAAAATGGAATTGACAAATTTGGAATTGAAGTTTGCTAAAGAAGACTGGTCCAAGCAAGCCAGTATTGAGAAGCGGTTGTCCCCATACAAGGTGGTGGACAACTTCAAACTGGCTACAATGTTAGATCCACGTTTCAAACTACTGGTAGCAGAATGACGAGTCTTGTGATGTCCGTGATCTGCTGACTTCCCAGGTGGTGCGTTTGTAGCCAAAATCTCGAGCAGAGTATATGGAATTGAAATTTCTCTATTTGGTATTGATAAATTTGATGTGGAATTAACTAAATGGAATTGACCACATGTCTGGTAATGATCAAAGTAATCACTGGCATTCGATTACCATTATATTGCATCTGGAAATGGCAATTATGATTACAATAATTTTAGATTGTGTAATTAATTACAATCAATCACGATTACCCCATGCCTGATTCACACATGTTTATGCAATGACAAAATAAACTATTTCAGATCCTTTACACAGAAGTATATGAACAATAATCATTTTAACATGTCAATTACTGGTCATCACCTAGTGTTCAGGGATAGTGAGGCATTAGGAACTAGAATGCCACCATATGAAACTGAATTATCCATATAGGCATAGCCCTATTGTGCAACATTAGTAAGACTGTATTAAATGGTGTGATTTTTTTTCTGCAGAATTTGGAGTGTTCCGACAGTCATTGCAGCCTGATCATATTTAAAATTTGTATTGGAATAAATATAAATTCATACAAAAACTTAGAACTATCCATTTACAGAATTTTACTATATATATATAATATTATATATATATATATAAGAAATAATATTTATATCCATGACATCATAGAGTCGATGACTGAGAAATGATTAACCTGTTGGTCTATATATATTTATAATATATATAATATGAAATAATCATTTATATCCATGATCCAACTCATAGAGTCGGATGACTGAGATAAGTGTATCTAACACTGTGTGTTGTCTATATATATATATATATATATATATATATGGGTCATTCCATATATAATCAACAAATGCTTCCCACCTGATCATATTAATATTTTTATATATTAACTACCATATATGTGATGAGGCCTGATACAATTTTTATGTTTTTGGTGGTTACACCATTTTAGCCCTGTTTGAACAGCGATCTGGATATATAGGTCATGTAGACCTGCATTCGGAAACTATACAAGGTTAGGTCAAGCTTGCATAATTCTACTTTTCTAGACCCAGTAAATTATTACAGATATACGACTGTGTCACAGTCCTAGATCGGTAATAATTTAGCCTAGTAGACATTTCAGGTCACGTGACATCCAATGTTGACAAACACATTTAATCGAGCGCTTAGAAGTTTTTCCCACCTATCCATACATTTCAAGTCATATCTCATTCAGTTTTTAAGAGAATAAAATTGGTATCTATCAAAAGCTAAGGAACACATCTCTCTGATTATTATATTGTATTTGACATAACAAGCCAATGCGAGGAGATATTATCATAAAACATGGACATCATTTCACCACATTTGCGCAATTTTTAACTGAATTTCGCAGTGTTTGCAAATAGCAATAATCTAGTACTAGTCAACCAATAAATTTCAGAGTCGTTCTTTATGGATGCCCACCATAGACACCTTGAAAATATTGTGCTATGTTAACTGCATTAATTAGTAATAAAGAATGCTTATTTGGCACTTTACAGTTTACTGTTACATCACTGTACTTTCTCCATGCAGATCCAGATAAACTGAAAATAACTACATTAATAATCTGGCTAATAAAACTGCAAATATTAAGGGCATGTAATAAATACAGATGTTGGCCCAATCAAGACGACTCGTAAACATACAAAACTCATACTTTATGGTGGCCATCTTGGATTTAGGTTGCCATCTTGGATTTAGGTATCCATTTTGAATATATGAATTCTATATTATTGTACTGGTATCAGTAATTAAATCACCTCAGTTGTTGAAGATGATGATTTGGTGTTTTATGGCCACATTTGTGCCCAAGGTAGGCTAAATGGGCTGAGCGACCTCCCAAGGTAATGAAGTGAAGTCAAAGCTGAAACAATCTTTAGATATAGACTAATTTAGCCGGTTTCCGTACCCCTTTAGGTATTTTCCGAACTGTGAAAAGCGGCATTTCTCGATATGATAAGCCACCATTGGTGGAAAAAGGGGATTTCCCACGTCTAAAAATAACTTGTTTACGCGTTAGGTATCCTCTGCAAGTTACCGTACCACGCGTGTAAGTCTCCGTGCTCCTCGTTTGTATTACCATGTCACGTTTTATCACCGTATAACACGTGGTGTGATATTGCTTTGCGTTCCTTAGTATGCCTAACCCATTCCATGTACATGTAGGTACTTCATGTATATCAGGAAGTATCTTTTAAATTTTCACTGTTTTTTTTTTTTAATTTTCATTGCTGAATTTTTTCTCTCTTTCAGATCGATATTTTTAAAATCATTTCTAGGTGGTGTTTTGAGCATCATTCAGCTATATTACATCGCCGGGAAATTCTTATCACATGATGTGATTACAATTTTAGCATAATAAAGTATGTGAAATGAAAATAGTTTGTGTACTGTTGTATGACAGGTGTTATCTGTTGGTTAAATCAGGTACACGTGAATTTTCATGTATTACATGTCTAGAATCTACTGCATATTTACTCTGTGACATATCAAAATGAGGAATACAACAGAAACAATTTATTATCAAGCAAAAACTAAACAAATATTAAAAACAATTATATAACACTATAATATTAAAAAATCCCCAGCAAACCAAATCTAAGTAATCTATAATGAACCCCAACCTACACTAACAAGATAGCTGTTTATAATATTGATATTAACTAATAATCTAAAACGCTAGATGAGTAGACCTAGATCATACAATTCATAACTCTAGACTAGTCTAGATCTATTCACAATTCGTCTATTCACCTTAATTAGATTTAACTAACTGAATAGTAACATACTGAGAATTGAGCTGAAATCGATCAAATGTTTCATAACTACTGATATGAAGATAGTTAAATAAGAAATCTACAAAACCAGATAAAAGTATAACATATAAATAATCAAACTTATACGACAAAAAAAACACAGCAAACTGAAATAAAACTATAGCACAGCATAATAGAAATAAACAATACGACAAAAAAGAACACAGCAAACTAAAATAAAACTATAGTACTAAATGTAGAGACCGGTAGATTCATCAGTCATGTATACCATAACTTACTCTCACAGACACATTCCACTTCTACCATTCCTCACACAGTTAACATGCAAACACCCCCCTACATCAATCGCACTCGACATCTTTTCTCTCATAACTTCAGGTACACATTCAGTACACCTACATGTGTCACATTGTATCCAATCCCCACCCTGTGCAGTACAACATATAAAGCACAAACCCCCCATATTAATCTTCCCCTTCCCACTTTCTCATTGTGTTAAGAGTTTACTATTTTTGCTTCTCTTCGTTCCAGCTCCTCTTTTTTATTTTGCACACATGCGTCGCTTGTCAGCACCCTGTGTACACGGACAGGCTGACGAGTGTTCCTTCGAGGAGCTGGTGGTCTGGTTTCCCCAAGCTGAAAAACCTGGTCAAACCAGGCTTCTGGCTTGTCTGGACCTGACTCCTGCAGGTTAGGTGGAGCCTCCGCTGTGAAGGTGAAGACTTATAAGTTTTTCCCTTCACAACAAACATTGGAGGCATCACAACACCTGCAGCGCTGGCAACCACAGTTACATTTTCCCTGGAGGACGACACCCGACTGTTGACGGCCCTCACACCCTTTTACAGACCACTTTGACGGGTTGGTGTTCAAAGTAGAACCCACTTTCATCCATATTCCATATGGATATAGGCTGCAGGCCTTCAGTGTACTTGACCACATCCTGAAAGTAGTTGCCAACTACAGCCCTATTCATTGCACGCCCTCTGGCTGTTGATAGCCAAGAGGGTGTTCGCAGAGTAAGTCCAGGGTTCCTTCTCATAAAGGCCCTGTACCATGAATCACCAGCAGGTCCCTCTTTGAATGGGTGCAGCAACTGGGCTAGTCTGCAAAGTTTTGCAGCCTTCGGAAGCACCAGTTGCTTTGTCAGCCCAAACCCCCTGTCAGCCAAATCCATCAATTTCTTGGTAAAATCCGCCTCTAAGGCTGGACTCATGACAGGGAGGGGTCCCGGTTTCGAACTTTTACTCTGTAAAACACACAAATAAAACAGTTAATTGTGTAATAGTCTCTATGCATTTAAACAAAGACTCTCTAAAATCAAGTGTATTATGTATCAAAATATAATTACAGTGTTATAAGACTAAAAAAGAATATCACCTTGCCATGCACGTGATCGTCATGACTGGGACACCATAGAAAGTCGAAGCCTTTTTCTGGCTGATCTCCCAGGCCATGACTTTTTTTCACTACCTCCTGCAGCTGTTCGGTCGAGTATTTTTTTTATAGGCATGGTAATTGGGTGAATGGTTCTAGATAGATTCAACAGGAAAAAAGACAGATTATTGACATACTGTGTAAACATCTAGAAGAATTAATAGAATCTAAACTAGACCTATATCTAGACTAGACATCTAGTAGTAGACTAGAACTAGATCTAATCTATATCTATATATAAGGTTCATTAGATCTATAGGAATATAATTTACCACTTCACATAGACATCAATACAAAAAAAATGATTCTGTGAGTTAGGAGCACGGTAATTCGAAGCTTGGTTGACCTTCAGATTCTAACTTCGTACCAAACTTTAAAAATAGAATACTCAAAATATAGGTGATGATCAATGCTTATTTTGATATAAATACATCTAAGTACTCTAACAGATCAACAGTTAAATTTGTTTTGTCTTACCTTGAAAAGAAATATAGAAAAATCCTGAAAAGCTGGACACAAAATCCTCACCTCGGAAAAATAAAATGGCGTCAGTTTGGGTGATCCAGAGACTGAAACAAAAAAGCTCCCGTTTTTCGCAGTTTTTTCAAGTCTAATTTCTGATTGGCTATTATTCGTTGCTTTTATTCAGTGTGGAACTACTCTGTAAACAGAAGTTAGTGGTTTGTGGGGGGTATATTGTACAAACCTGGACGGTAGACAAAAAATATGAAAGGGTACGGTGATTTGACGAGGTACAGAAACCGGCAAAACTACTCTACCCACGCCGAGATTCAAACATGGTGGTAGTGATCTGTGTTCCAACACGCTACCGCTAGACCACGGAGGCACCGCTCAGTTGTTGAAAAATGTCACAGTAAAGACGACTTCTAAACATACAAAATTCGCACTTAATGGTTGCCATCTTGGGTTTTAGTGGCAATCTTGGATTTTGGCTCCGATTTTAAATATATTATGAATTCAGTATTGTCATACTGGTATCAGTAATTAAAACACCTCATTTGTTGGAATGTGGTATCTGATTAGGGAATTATTCACTTTTATGTGAAGAATTAGAACCAATTTTGCCCCAAAACTGTGCCATCAGCCAGTGTCGTTTTCCTATCTGGGTTGACCCACAAAATGTTGATATATGAAAATTACAATAACTTCACAATGCCTATGGCTAGGCTAGAGACTTACATAAGCCTGATAAAGCATCTTGGAGAGAAATAGCTCTATCAGATAGTTACAAAATCTAAGGCCATATAGAGCATAAAATGGCCCGAAATGCCCAAGATTAGTTAACTTTATTTTTAATCTAACTATTTGTCTATTGACTATTGTGGTAAACCTTTGGCCATACACAACTCTATTTCTATCCACAATTTTGTACTAGCCTGCCAACCTGTATTATCGCTCAACTACGATTCGACTAAATTATCTTTATAATTAAGTAATAACATATGGCCATATTTATGTTTTGGTCTATATGTATTAATTAAGATATTCGTTGAAACAATAACACTCATAAGTCATAACATTAAATACTCACATGTTTTAATTTCGAACAGATAACAGTTTCAAAAAATTAACTTAGAGCGTGCTATCCTATCATAACGTTTGCTATTCGTTGGCTATTCGCCCTCGGTTGCATTCACCCTCGATATAAAAGACTATTCGCCCTTTATTGTTATTCGCCCCTAATAAAAGGGCATATTCGTCCTTGTGTTATATAATACAATTATATATATATATATATTCTTGATAGGTTATTTGCCGTTTTCGCTATTGGTATTATCATCCTGTATGTGTATGTATGTATTGTATGTACAACAATCACGGGTCATGCCATGGTCCTTTTTTAAATATATAAATTTGGATATATTCATATACAACTATTATAACACAATTCATTACAAACTTTCCATCAAATATTCATCATGTCCGTTTATTCATTTTGGTTTTTTAAATTTTCGGGGGCACATTCCCTTTTAGTAGAGGGTTGGGCATTATTTTCGATCCCCGACTCCAATTCCATCTTCTAAATTTCAAACACGACTATAAAGGACTGCTACTAGTCGTTAGTAATAAAATAGGTAACTGCTACAGCAGAGGGAGTCGTTATACATAGGTCAGATGCAATCAAGAAGAAAAATGCATCACCAGAAGCCTACTCGTCGTGCAGTTCGGCAGCTACTGAATATATGACTCCCTTTTCCAGAAAACGGAAACGATCTGGAAAGGACGATTCAGTACTGGCTTACTTGAAAGAGAGTCATGCTGCATTTGCAAAACAGCAATAGCAGATTTTAATGAAACTAGAAAAATCGCATCAATCTTTCAAAAGGATGTTCATGCAGCTGCTTCAGATAGCTGCAGAAGGGAAAGGGGATGAAATAAATAAAAAGGGAAATGGGCAAGGTGCTTTATACTAAGCACCATTTTTATGCCGTTTGGGGAATTTTTATATGCCATTATTCAAATATTAATACTTGTCAAATAACATTTATTATACTAGTCTTATTGTTATGCTATATCGCAGGCTAATGGGATAAAAGATGTATTTTCATTGACTCTCATTTTCACAGTGTAGACATTTTTTCATGAATGTGTTTTCAGTAGTCCAAGGCAGTTGGTGATCTTTTATATTATTTGGATATTGCCTGCACCCAAGAAAGTATCATCATGAAAGATGGAAAAGGGAGTGGAAGCTTCGCTAATGCTACCACTTCTATTAATAGTAGTGTTATTGGGATTGCCATTGCTTCACAAAAGGATATTAACACAGAAGAAAATCCTTCTGAGAGCAGTTCACAAGAGACAGCTCAGTCACTCAGTGATGGTGAGCTTGAAGACAAAAAATCCACAATACAGCATTGTACATTTAGTACTGAGGAAACCCTTTTTCTAATTGAAATTATGAGAGAATATGTTAACCCTGAGGATAAGGGCCTCCCAAAATCACTGGCTTAGCTGGAGAGCCGAATCCACTTGGGAAGAGGACACAAGAAATCAATGTGACAGACAGTGGCCACTAAACTATCTCAAATGTTTCCATTTAATTTTAGTGGTGAAATTCTGTACACATAATCTTAAACACAGGATTCAAACCCGCAACCTACTGGTTTAGTGGTATGCTCCAATTTACGAGCTAAAATGATACCATGTAATTCAATTACCATTACAACTTAACGATAAACCATAGAATGCTGACCAACTGCTTGCCATATAAGGCATTGCTACTTCCAACAAACGCCACTCAGAACACGCCACATCGTGCTTAAACTTTAAAAGTACAGACAAATACTTCCTGGCTAATCTTGCAAGAATAACAAAAGAATGAGAATAATGGCTTAGTGATACATAGCACAATAGATGAAGTATCTACCGCCGAGGTGTTCAGCGATGCTTCGAGCATTGGCTATACTGGTTATATAGCTACAAAGTGTGATGGACAACAGTGCTACGAGGATCACCTCCTCAGCAGTGCGGATGGACCCGGACCGAATACGGAAGGCCAAAGACATCAGATCACGAACGTTGATGCTGAAACTAGACCCTGCAGGTAAGCCTTATAGTCGTCTCGATGTCGTACTAGCACTAGCTAACACAGCCGTATTTAAGGATAACTTTGAAAACCTAGAATGTCTAGGGACACTCAGTCGAAATGCTGAGTGGTATGTAACCTTAAAAGACGATGAGTCAAAATTGAAACTCATTAACGAGGTTATCAAGGTAAATGGGAAATTAGGCCACTTTCTCCCTGCGGGAGTGTCAGAATATAGAGCCAGGGTACACTGGCTACCCAGGTGGATTGATAACAATTCACTCTGGGAAACACTACAAAGCTATAAAGAAATAGAGGTAAAACAAATAACTTCCGATAAATCTACCATTAATTTAAACCCCAGCATTAACCTTAAACATACATATATAGGTCCAAGATCTGTCACCATTACAACAGATAAAATAGAAAACATCCCCCATATTATCAAAATTAAAGACCCTATCTTTGGCGAAGAGAGATAGGTTATAATAACGGTTCCTCACAGACTACCTTTATGCCTGCGTTGCAAAGGGACGGGACACGTGCGAGCAGAATGCGGTACGCCGTATTGTACAGCTTGCCGCCAATATGGTCACAGAGAACCAGAATGTAAAAAGAGGCACCTATGTCAGTGCTGCTGGCTCGGTAGCGCCAGCCACGGCAGAAACGGCCGATATGGACGAAGAAGTTATATCCACCATTGATAAAGACCCCCATAAGGAAGAGCCCATGGAACTCGGCCAAAAAAATAATCCGAGTGAGTCCCCAGACATTCGAGAACATTCGGTCGAAATACCTACCGAACAGACTGAAATCACAGCCGAAGAGACTGTGAAAACAGTTTCTTCGAGTGACGACAACAGTGGCGAAGACCTTCCCATCGCCAAACCAGCGGAAAACGTACACACAGACAACACTACTACAAAAACGTGGGCAGATGAAACCACGGACCAAGAAATATTAAAATGGATATTGCCTTCCGACCCCCGACGACGAAGGCAAGAGAAGAGACCTCGAGAAAGGGCCTCTTCCCTATCCTTAAATCGAAAAATGCTGTTCACTATTGATAAAGTAATGCACCTAACATTTATGAACTAATTAATTTAAATAATTACCAAAATTATTAAAATTGGAACCATCATTAATGGATTTTTGAACACCACCAAACAAAAAACACTTTTCCAATATTGCCGAGACCATAAGCTCATGATTATCTTCATACAAAAAACGCATATCTCTAGTAAAGAGCAAATACGTCACCTAAATTTCAAACACGACTATAAAGGACGGCTACTAGTCGTTAATATTCAAATAGGAACAGTTAAATACTCTTTAGTTAACGTGTACTCTCCTAATAACCCTTCAGAACGTAAGACATTCCCTTTAAAACTAAAACATTTCTTGTATCAGTCTACAAATGTCATTCTAGGAGATTTCAATTTCGTCGAAAATTTAAGAAAAGATAAAATAGGTGGAAACCTCAATAAAGGAGACCTTGGTTTAAAGGAAATAATTATATTAAAGGCAGATTTCTCCATAGAAGACGTCTTTCGAAATAAATTCCCCTCTAAGTAGAAACAACATGGGGCAATGGATATGTTTTCTGTCGCTTAGACAGATTCTACATCCCGACGCCTTATCTCAAACATGTAATTAACATAGAACATAACGCTTTAATATTATCCGATCACAAAATAGCTACTTTAACAATAAAACTTCCAAACAACCCCGAATTCGGCACTTCATACTGCAAATGTAATATTAAAATACTAGAAAACAAAGAAGTCAAAGAAACCCTCTTTAGACGGGGAAAATCGAAAGAGGTCAGTCTATCCTGGTGGGATGAACTGAAACAAAAAGCTAAGAACATAATTATTTCAATTCAAAAAGAATTTCGAGGGAAGGAAGAAAAAGAGAATCCTTCCTAGAACGACAGTTAGCCGAATACGAAAAATGTCAGTATAACTTACCGGGGGCCTTCAAAGAAGAAATCTCCGACCTGAAAAGGGAATTGAAATCACTAATAACAGAAATTATAAAAGCAGTTTCTTTCTCCGTAGAGAACAGCAAAACCGAAAAGACTAGTTAATTAAGAAATTAATAGTAGACAATACCGACATTAATACTAAAGATGGAATATTTACAGCATGCCACAATTATTATAAACGCTTACTAACAGCAGAACCAATAGATACAGATCTAATTGACTATTTCACTCAAAACTTAGTAAATTTAGAAACCCCAAACCGAAACCTTTGCGAAGGCCATATCACTAAAGACGAAGTGTGGGATGCAGTGCATTCATTAAAAAAAAAAAGTCCCGGCTCAGACGGACTCCCGAAGGAATTTTATATTAATTATTTACAATACATCATAGACGAATTCGTGCAAGTTATTAACATGTGCTATGCACAAAATGTACTAACAAAATCTCAACCAGTTGGCATAATAACATTACTAAAGAAAACCAACCAAGAACCAGAACTATTAAAAAACTGGCGTCCAATTACCCTACTAAACTTCGATTATAAAATAATATCTAAAGTTCTAACCAAACGCCTGAATAAAGTAATATCCACTCTAATCAACATAGACCAGACATGACCATTCCAGGCAGATCTATTCAAGATAACATCCACTTAATACGAAACATAACAGACTACTGCAATAAAAAAAAAAAATTAAGTTCCATGTTAATTAATTTAGATCAAAGTAAAGCCTTCGACCGTGTATCACAGGACTACTTATTCAAAATTCTAAAAGCTTATGGGTTTGGACCCAATTTCATAAAATGAGTGAAAGTACTCTACACCTCTAACCAATCCGGAGTACAAGTGAACGGCTACCTCACCGACCATTTCTTCACTACTCGAGGAGTGAGGCAGGGGTGTAGTCTTTCCCCATTACTATACGTCCTTCGCATAGAGGCTTTTGCCTGTAAAATACGCGCAGACCCTCACATTAAAGGGCTGCGCTTGCCCACAACATCACACGAAGCCCGTTTTATACAATACGCGGACGATTCCACTCTAGTACTAACCGACTTTGATTCGGCGAACAAGGCTTTCCTTCTGAGTGAACTGTATGGAATAGCGAGCGGAGCATGCATAAATAAATAAAAATCCCATGTACTTTGGCTATGACTTTGGAAGGGACAAACCTATAAGCCTGTCCCAATCCAGTGGTCCTCAGAAAAACAAAAAATTTATGGTATATATTTTGGAACAGACAAATGTCTCGAATAACTTTCTAAAAACCAGGAAACTTAGCTTAATCGCTAAACCCTTAATATCTGAAATATATGCCTTCTCCAAGGTCTGGTATATTTTAAGCTCCCTACCTTATTCGGAAACACTAATAACAAAACTAACATGATACATATACACTTTCATCTGGAATAGCCCAACCGAAGAAGTAAAAAGATCTATTAGGACGCAAGATCTGACACAAGGAGGCTTGAAAGTGATAGACTTCAAAAAAAGAAGATACAATCTTATTACATTAGACACCTACTACATTTCTTAACAGGGGATTTTGCAGAATATTGGACGGGACTACCCCTACGCAATTATAAACCATCACTATGGAAAAATTCTACGCCGCACGACTTAGAACCAGTACCTTTTTTTATAGAGTCAGTCTCAAAGCCTTCAAATTATATTTTGACAATCCCTACTATTCCAAATGCAAAACCCGACCTTAAAAATTATCTACTGGAAGTTAATAGAAAAAGACGCCTCAATGCCCCAAACCTTTCGTAGGCAAAAAGATATAGACGTGCAAGCTTCCTTACGCAACATCCAGAAAAAGTTTAACCAACCTAACACTAGAAGCCTAAGTTGGCAAATAGTACACAATATTCTACCCACCATTCAAAGACTACACAGATTCTCTATCAATCCTTCACCAACCTGTGTCCATTGTCCCTGTGAGGAATCCCTAGAGCATCTCTTCGTCCTATGTCATACAGCGAAATTGGTCTGAAACGAAATATTCAAAATTATCGATCTTTTCAACTCTAACACTCCTCGTATCAAATCAGACCACAAAATAATACTTTACAACATAATCCCACCACCCATTGCCAAACGAACCGCACAAATCACATTAATATTAGTTAACATGGGAAAAGAAATCATTTGGGAAATAAGAAACTCTAAGAAATTTGAAGATAAAAATCTAAGCAACCACGAAACAGTGTATCTAATTATTATTCGCTTTAAGGAAAGAATAATATTAGACAAAAGCCTATTATCAGTACAATCCGTTGAAAAGCTATGGCTAAAACAGCCATCAGGATTAATGTTAAAAGGTGACGGGAAAATTAAGTTTCATATTATACTAACATAAACTGTACTTAAGACAATAACACGCACTTTGTTCAGAACATCGAGTTGACATAAGGCTAGCCTTCCATCGCACTGTTGAGGAGATGACACTCCACTACCATTTTCAGCCACTAATCCAAATTCATTGATTGTCCTCATATTAGGACTCAAAAAAGTCTAGAAGCGATCTCACGACCCGAAAACTATCTACACATACACCGTTATGATTACTATACACACATACGCAACCCACACAGATTGAATGATCTTATACATGGATGAATGACTGCGATAACACTAAGTAAGCCAGGTCCGATCTCATCAAACAAGTAACCACCGCTCTTAAAAGAACCAGAAGTAACATCCGCGTCGAAAGACAACAGCAAAATAAAGCAACGCCATCGAATGAGGATTATTTCGACGAAGCCATAACCTATGGATCCGTCGAGGTCTTCACCATTCGAGAAACAGACAACCAAAGTCGAGATTACCACACCACTACTCCACATGGAAGACTGGTGAGGTCTTCAAACGACCGAAGGCATTACGTCGACCAGCTTTCTCCAACGCTACCTAACAGCCGCTGCCTGGAAAACCACAATCACCGGGACCCAAACAACAAAGATAACAACTCCAAGACCAACAAAGTCTCCAGAGAGACAATTAATGTAAAGTTCTAAGCTGGCAGAAAAATAATAAATGACGATTCTCCGGTTCTACTGAATGAAAGTAATGAAAGCCAGTAATTTTTATGTAAATTTTATTTGAATATATTTTTACGTGTATTATTAATATATTTATAGAACTTTGTGCACATAGATATTTTAATAAACAAATTTTAAAAAACCAGGTTATTTGTTGTTTTCGCCATTATCATCCTGTATATGTATGTAAGTATGTATATATATATATATATATATATATATATATATATATATATATATATATAAGAGAGAGAGAGAGAGAGAGAGAGAGATATGTATATGTGTGTGTGCGTTTTTTTAGGGTACATATAAAGAAGCAACAGGCACAGAGCATCAACATATCTAAACATCCTTCGAGACCTACCTCCATAAATCTAAATGCAAATACAACTATATATATACATTAATCTAAAAAAATTAAATGTTTCTTACCTTCACATATTGATAGATGTATGCGTATACCTATGCATGTGTTTAGTCTACGCAGCCTGTGGGAACCAGCTAATTCGCTTTTCGTACGCGACAAATATGTCACCCCTGCTGCCGCCATGAGGCAGAATTTCACACTAAGTTCTCAGGTTAGAAGTCAAAGAATCGCTGTGTTGCATTTACGCGCATAGTGGCCGATAAATGTCTTACTGTATATAGCTGTATATAGCCTATTTACCATCTATATTTGGATTTTATTTATAGTCCATTAACGATATCTGATATCCAGATCATAATTTTGCATTTAATAGGAATGGCATAAACTTCATCCAATAGATATATGCCACTAATCTAAGTAGCGTTCAGTGCGATTTGCATGGCTGTCATGGTCCGGCTTGTCTAGTTCAAACTTATTTTTGTAGAACCTTTGCCATCTGAAATGACGATGTGAATGGATTTAATCAATGATCACATAGACTATAATTCAATGGGTGATTCCTATTACTGTAACATTGATATTTATGCATGATATCGTGTATTGGAAGTGAACTGTTTTTCTCTCTCTTCTGAATCAGCCGTTTTTGCAATGTTTACATGTAAATGTCAAGGGTGGTAATACTCTAATGTAATATAATTTTTTTATATTTAATAATATACAGGTGATACGTATATGATTGGTTTCCAGGTACAAATAACAATTATATTTCCAAAACTCTACATTAAATATTTAAACAATCTTCATTAAAATCAATTTACATTCAGCTAAAAGTTTAATTTTAAAATCATTTATTTAATCCATTGAAACCCATGCTAAAAATATCCTACAAGTCAGCATGAATAACTATGGTTTAGCTGTGTCATTCATCTGAAAGATCAGTCTGCTCAATCGTTGGGTTATATCTTGATAAATATTATGATATTCTAGATAAATATTGGAAAGACACAATCGGTCAGCTGAAATACTAGTCTCAGTCTCTGTGTAATATGAAATAATTTGCTGAAAGATTTCCAGTATTTATCGTTAGTGAAAAGTTGCCATCCCCTATTAACAGTTGGCGACATAGCTGTTTCTAACCAGACTGCAGTTTATAACCGATGCAACGGATTTCACCTGGATCAGTCTATTACACTCACAAGTTGCATCTGTAAAACTATTGAGCGGATGGTAAATACCAGGTTAATCTGGTATCTTGAACATCATATGCCATTCTCACAGCCCATTAGATTGGTTTTAGACAAACGTAGACCAACCACAGACCAACTAATTAAATTAGAAACTGTACTAGGGAAGGGATTTATTAAGAGGCAACACGCGGTCGGGATATTTTTCGATTTAGAGAAGGCATACGATACAACATTGAAATATGGAACACTTAAAGATTTATATAATGCCGGACTTCCAGGCAATATGCCAAAATTAATTTCCAAATTTTTGACTGGTAGAAACTTTTCTGTCCGTGTTGGTAACACCCTCTCTGATTCATACCACCAACAGGAGGTTGTACCACAAGGAAGCATGTTATCAGTAACACTATTCAGCATAAAAATAAATAACATAGTTAAATGCCTAGTGAATGGTGTTAACTGTTCCTTATATGTTGATGACTTCCTGATATGCTACCATTCAAAAAATATTAATTCCATAAAAAGAAATTTACAGTTGTGTCTTAATAAATTAGAAAATTTGGTTGATGGGAATGGCTTCAAATTCTCCAGTTCCAAAACAGTCTGCGTGCAAATTTGAGGTATCTTCTTGCACTAAGTTCACCAAAGATGACTGTCGAACCATCGCAGTTACTAATAAACGTTTAGGCACAGGACAGACACCATTCAAGCCGCCTGCAGCCGCTAGGATCGCTGCAATTCTTGAATTCAAAAACAGAACTAGCTGCTAAATTCAAAGAGTCAGTTATTTATGATAAATTTTATTATATTCTGACACCATGTGGTGATAATTAAAGTTGTACATGTGCAGGTAATTAATGTTATAGTTGAAGAAGAACAACAAGTACTCATAATCAAACCAAACCAGCTTATTTATATATCATAACGTCAACATGCAGATCTGTGTCAGTGCGCATAGAGTCATAATGTACTATTTTATCACCACACACTGGAAATGAGTGTTCGCACTTGTGTTTGCTATCCCTGTTTCATGATGATAAATCATGTAACGAAAGAAAATTAGTTAATCACACACACGCCGTGGTCCTATTCTTAATAGGGTATAGAATAATCGATACCAGAGTACGGAATAAAAGGCTAGTGGGTAGTAGTGCATATCGGGTATTCCGGTCTTGACTACTTTTGTTTTCTCTGCGCAAGTATTCTTATCATATACTATATATAGTCTATACATGTCATCATTCGAGTATTTGTCGAGCCTAGACTTCAAAGAATTTAGTGTAGTGGCTGTGACAACATGATGATGATCTGACAGTTAGTTCCCGTGCCAGTGGTAGTGCTTTCTCGAATGATACGAATTGATTCAGTTACGAAACGTCTTGGAAGTTTCAAGAATTGATCTATCCATTAAATTTCGTTTAATTAAATCCATCTAAAAATAAACGACATTTTCTGATCTTTTCAGTAATTTCTTTCAAAGTACCGTAAGCGTGTTTTATCTTGTTCTCATGTACATGTTTATCTATGTGTACTACGTCATCGGTTGATGTGACCGGTTCTGCAGACTCGGCACAAATTTCGGGCGGGAATGAGTTGTTGATATTCTAGGCTTCACTCCTTCAGTGAATCTAGCGAAGAAAAAACGTATTATTCCACTAAGGACGGCCACAATGCCACGGAAACGCAAGGAAGGTATGCATATCAGCTGAATAAAGTATGTGTATTTACTGTAAAAGTATTAAAATATTGTGTTATTGCCGACTTGTTGGGCGGTAAAGACATGAAAGAAGACACTTCCAAGTTCAAGCACTAAAGACAGTGTGAGTGTCAGTGGCTGACTATTATTGTTACGCACCATCTGACACCTTGACAACCGTGGCCCTTTCGAAACGTGACTGTCCCGTTTGGCAACCGGTATGGTTTTAAGAATCTTAGAATGCCTCCCCGTTTCGCAACCACGTAGCAACAAAATGTGGCGCTGTGATTTCCAAATTATTTAGCAAAATAATATCATCATGATCAGATATGTTGACAGTTGTGAAAATTAAATATAAATTATATACAATAGAATAGAGACCTCTACTCTGTTATGTATACATAGATTAGATATATGAACAAATACATTCTGAAAACTAAATTATTTGAAGTTGTTGAAACGGTCCCCAGATAGCACAACAGTTACAATGTTGGACCAACCATGGTCCAATATTGTATGCCACACTGGTCCATGGGCATGGATGGCATACTATGTTGGGCCAGCATAGTTTTGACTGCCGGGCCAATGTTGGTCCAATGCTGGCAAATTATCATTGGTCCTACATTGTAAACAATGTTGGTCAAATGATGGTCCTTAACAATAATGAAAGCAAAATATGCATTCAAAACGTTTAACCCTCAGAAATGTTTTTTTGAGGACTAACACAGTTATACTCACAAATAGCATTAATAATGTCAAAATGTGTAAACGATTACCCACATATTAAATAATCCTGTTCAAAATCAAAGTGCTGATTAATTGACTTGTTGATGCTAGACGGAGACCAGAAGCTCCTGAATGCTGACGTCACTTCAGCATATCCGGTTGACCTAAAGTCTGTAGAGCCCATACAAAACCATGTAAACAAATGTGATCTAAGAATTATTCCAGAACTAAACAGCATTATCTTGTTAAAATTACATCATAAATGGCATACAACCATATGAGTGAGCCAGAAGGAACCTGACAAGAGGAAGATAATTAAAAATGGCTCCGACATTAATGCTCAAGGGAAACTTTAATCAGTGTCAGTCTAGAGAGCGCGATGTGACGTCAGAGCATTTCAGTTTCCTCCTTCCCACCTTAGAATCTGGCTTCCGGTGCAGCTGTAATGGCGGCCGTCCAGTGATTTGGAATATTTCCCTGTATCTATGATATCAGGTATATTTCGTGAATATTATTGTGGAATAAAAGTGGAAAAAAAGTCAATATGTGAAATATCAAATGCGTCTGTGGTGTTGCAACATATTACCATGATTTGATGTCTTTTTTAAGGTAAATTTCTAACAATGGAAGTAACGCATTTGTAGATATTTGTTTAAAACAAGATATTTCGCTGTGTGCTAAATAAAGACAAACAATAGTCTATTTAAATAATATCTAAGCAATGTCAAGTGTAGATATTTTTGTCACAAAATTTGGCATCAGTTACAAAAACTATTCCCTGGAACAAAAATAGTATTTGCGAACTTCCATACATACTTCTATCCTGGAAATTTGACACCCTCTTGTGCACTCCAACAGATTCTGTAAGTAAATAAAAAATACAGAGTTAAATTCATAACAGCAGCTTGTATTCTATCTTTGTGTTACAGTACTGAAAGTGATTGTAAAATGTACTTTCAGAAAGATCTAACACGCGTCTTCATCATCGGATCCTAGTATATATTGGAATATTTCACAGAATAATTTGTATCATGATTTAGTAGCTACCTTTCTTCCTTTCCTCCCTAGCCTTCCTCCCACCACCTCTCTCTGGGGCACCATGTAACCACTTTTTTACATCCTCCATGTCTTTCTATTTTATTTGGCAGATTTTTTAGGCATCTGCAAATACAAGATAATAATAATAATGTATATTTAATAAAGCGCCCTTACTAGCAGGAGCCATTCAAAGGCGCTGTACAAATAATATGTAATATAATAATACCCCAAATAATGTCTGTAAAAACCCTGTAATGATTTAAAAGATAATAATTATTTATCTGTGAAAGCCACCTTAAATAAGTGTGTTTTTAGAAGAGCTTAAAATTTCCAAGAGTCGACGCATTTCTAATATTTGCCGGCAACTTATTCCACAAAGTGGGGGCTGCAACACTAAACACACACAATCACCATATGACTTTAGCCGAGACACTGGCACCTGCAATAGTATCTGACTGGATGACCTGAGTTTTGGGATGACTTTCTAATGGAAACCAGTTCACACAGGTATTCTGGCGCCATATCATTAATAGATTTATAAGTTATTAACAGAATCTTGAAATGGATACGCTGTCTAACAGGTAGCCAATGTAGTTTTTGAAGAATTGGGGTGATATGATCATATTTTCTAGTATTTGTTACAATGCGAGCTGCACTATTCTGAATTCGCTGAAGGCGATTAATGTTATAATCAGATATGCCATATAACAGGGAGTTACAATAGTCTATATGAGATGTAACAAAGGCATGAACTACAGTTACAAGTGATTCTTGTGTCAAGAATGCTTTTAAACAGTGGATGTTCTTAAGATGGTAGTAGGCAGCTCGGCATACTGATGTGACATGTTCATGCATGTTAATACATTGGTAAAAAATAACCCCTAGATTTTTTACTGAACCATTAGGGGTAATCAAGATGCACCCATCTGTAATGCTGGTGTCTTTAGGGATTTAACACAATGTGGTGATGCCAAATATAACATATTTGTTTTATTATCATTTAGTTTTAGAAGATTTTGAGTCATCCATAGCCGAATATCGGCAATACAATGTTCTAAATTCTTCAAGGAAGAGGAGAAATTTAACTCATTGTCAGGATCCAGTGATATATACAGCTGTGTGTCATCAGCATACAAGTGATATTTAACCCCATATCACTGCGCAATGATCCCAAGAGGACGGGTATACATTGTGAAAACCAGAGGACCAAGAACTGAACCCTGTGGTACACCAGATAACAAAAACTGAATGTCAGATAAAATACCATGAACAGACACTCTCTGGGAGCGTTGTTCCAGATAGGATCTAAACCATTCAAGTACTTTACCTGACAGACCAAACATGTCTTTTAACCTAGAGAAAAGTACATTATGGTCAACTGTATCAAATGCAGCAGACAGGTCCAGAAGAACAAGTATTACTGGCTTACCTTGATCAATTGACATCATAATATCATTTTTCACTCGAACCAAGGCTGTTTCAGTGCTGTGCCACTTTTATAGGCAGACTGTAGTGATTCATTAAGGTTATTATTGATTAAATATTTGTTTAGGTGGAAAGCAACTGCCTTTTCTATAACTTTAGATAGAAATGTAAGATTTGAAACAGATTTTTTAATTTTTATTAATAGTTTTACAAGGGCAGCTTTCATGGATCTTGGGCAAACACCCAGAGATAATGATTTATTAACTATATTTGTAACTGGGACATCCAGACAATATCCTCAGAACAATTGAGCTCAGTGGCACACCTGGTACAGGGTTTGGGTAATGTCATAGTCAGGGACAAGGTACACCCAATGCCAAAAAGTGGATGAGTGGATCAGAAAGCTAGAATGGGTGAGGAGGAGGCTGTACCATAAAAAATGTCAACAATCGATCATGAATAAATATGATGTGCTTTTTCACAAGAATTTTGATTTATTACCTTTAAATCTTGTATACTTTGTCCAGGAAAATGGTAATTTTGTCTTGGAAATGTCCTGAAAAATAAAATTTCCTTGGCTGTGGGAACCATGATATATATATATATATATATATATATATATATATATATATATCAGTGTTCCAGGTAACAGATGGGACTTGGGTCAATGACCCGATAGTGGCAGCCCTGTGACCTGACAGACTGTCGTCTGCCAAGCCAGAGATATTTGTTAATTTTCCATGTACATGGTAATCTTTCCCAGGCCATTACTGCTGCTGCTTCACAGGGTGTTCTCAGCATCATGCATTGGAATCAATTTATGAATGAACTTTAATTACGTCAATTTTATTGTCCCATTCGCCTCACATAACAGCCAACCAGGTATCCTGGTTTTATACGCGTGAAGCACAGGCCTGCCACACCATGAGGGGGAGGCTGCATATACAGTTGAGTAGGCCTACTGCACATGGGATGGCACTGCTTGATGCCTGTAATCTTGTCTTGTGGATGTGTCCATGTGAGAGTTGTGGAGGACAGTATTACATGAGAAATATCTTGCAAACTCAAAATGGTGTAACACTTGTGCAAATCACACTATAATTTATTAATTTAGTTATAAAAAAACACCTTAATAACCGAACTTATCAAAATAATATGCTCAGTTATTTTGATGGTAATGACTGTAAAAGACAATCCCTTGTATTTGAATACAGAACACACACAAAAGCCAATCCACATCCAGTATTGTTTGTTCTACAGGCTCCTAAACTTTCCAATGAACTAACACAACTCACTGCCCTGGATACAGGCCAGTTGTTGTGGTCGAGAGGAAAGGAACCAGTATTCCAGCTCTGTCATATGCAGGCATGGATTCTATTGTTCTGTCACTAAAATCAGTTTATGAACCCCCATCAAATTCGCTGGTCCCATGACTGGTAATTACTGGTCTACTATAATAATGTATTGAATTGATAGAGAATTGTGCGATGATTAATATCTACACGATATAGTCTGTGTGTGAATAATGCAATTTTATGGAAAATTAAAATATAGGCATGAAAAAAATTTTGATACCAATATGTTACATGAGATGATGGCTCAGCAGCAGGAGGTTGAAATGTAAAACAAGACACAATACAAATAATATCTTCTTGTGCTCCCAAGACATAGAAGTATAACTCAAATTGTTTCTCACAGAATCATTTCTACAATTTTTCCTGTGGGAGGGCTTTCACTGCCCAAACTCCCAGACCACTAGGGCCCACTTGTGGCCAGTTATGTGCTACATTTTTCTTTAACCCCTTTTTCTGATGACCCTCCAACCTCAAATATTGTCTGAAACCCTGTATGTATGTGTATATATATAATCAGGGTTTGGCTCATTCACTTAGCTTATAACCATGTCTGTTTATTAAGTAATGATCATTGTTAATTTGTGTTTATTATTGTGATCTTTCAGTTAATGATCCTCCAGAGCCAACAGTCAAACACTGTCGTCAGTCTCTAGTCATCGATGGCTGTATAGTACATTGGCAGTGGGAGAATGATGGTGACTGGACGTCGTATGACTCAGATGTTGCCTCTTTACTGACTAAAGCATATAAAGCTGGCACTAGTAATGTTAGTGGTTCATGTTTTTGTTACGGTAGGCGTAGTCATCTACAAGTTTGGGAAGTTCTATGGCTTCTTTTGCCTTTCTTCATTTAATGTTCACATAAGTAAAATTCAGACTGATAAATCAGCTTGGTGTGTGTGTGTGTGTGTTTGCCGAAAAAGTATGATTTGTATTATTATTCACTGATCCATTTGGGACCATGATGTATATGCACCACCTAATTTTATGTTTGGAGAAGAAACTGAATTACACCTTAAATAATATCACAGGTAAATCTTACTCTGTATGTAGTACCATCTTTTTTAGATGATTGGTCTCTTTAGAATATCCTCTCTGCAGTGTCTTACTCTTAGCTAGAAATTTGAACATGGCCAATATTTTTCAACCGTAGCTGATATGCTTAGCCTATTAGGTGGATGTCTGAGGTGCATCTACATCGTACAAGGAAAGAAATCTTTTGTGTTATTTGGTGTGTTGAAGTATTCTGGACAATTTTCAGGGATTAAAGTCTTCATCCCTGGAATTCACCCATCCCGTCTGACCTATCCATTTGCTGAAATTAGCCACAAGTTTCTAGTTAACTAAGATATTGCCTCTGTGTGATCTGGACAAGACATTTTCAAGAAGTTTGTATATCTCATCTTGTTGTGTTACTGAGCAGCTTGTCCCTAATTTAGGAACTGTTATCATTTGGGTTTGATTACTGTAATTCTGGGCCATTGTTACTGATGTTTATATACCTTGCCTATCATTCTATTCAGATCAGTATTTTTATCCCAAATTATATTGTCATCAACAATTTCCCACCAATGTGGCAACACCCTCCCCAACACTTTGTTCAGGCAGTTAGATACAAATATTAGAATGGGCTAGTCTTGTTCTGAGGATCATCACATAAATGAAATTTCTTTTGTCTGAATATCATTATATTCGGCTGTTTATTTCCCTACGTTAATTGCTCCACTTGGTCATTTATCCATGCTTCCAACATTATAAGAACCAGTTGACCATTCTATACCTATTTTAATATGCTAATCAGCCTACAGTCTGGCTCCTTTATAACACAGTGCCTGGCTGATATAGCCTTTCTACATTTATGAACATAGGAATAATCACAAAATTACACATTTTCAGAAAGTCAGTCAATACTTTGTTCTACCTCCGTGTAGATGACACCATACAATTATTTTAATCCGGTTAGAATGATGAATTATGGTAATATCACCGACACTGATGCTGTCATGAATGTTGACTAACAAAATCCTGTTACACATTTATTTATACTTTGGTAATCCCATCAGAGGCAGCTACTATATTGGTCATTAAATAGACGTTTATTCCTTTATCAGATTATGCGAACCTGTTATAATATGAATCTGATTTGTGGGGGGATGTTGGGTGTCGGAACATTATTGCTAGACACTGGTTCATGATTCGCATCGACATATTCTTGCAGTCGCCTCCAATTTCATTGTAAGAGGGTAAAATAGCTTGTGTTCAGTATGGAAACATAGCATTTTTTATGCAGAAATATTTTCTCTGCGTGTAATTAACAAAACACAATTAATAGCTATGAATTGAGATACAAGTAATTGAAATCATTTTATGGGTGGTGCCACAGTGCAATAGGGGCAGCGATTGGGTTATTGAAGTCATTCTTGGTGATAAAACCATCCTCTTGTGCTATTTTGTTGTTCTAATATGCAATTAATTTGCAGGTGTGTGTCACCCATTTCATTACAGACCTTCAACACCAGGTTTTATTATTAGCTTTGTCTCATTATTGTTGGAGGTTACATGGTTCATTTAGCCTATGTACACAGAGTGGCTTTAAAACAACATTTTATGGTTATTTATTTTATATGTATCTTTGAGCAATTTACTTGCAGGTGACAAGTAATTAAATGCCTTGTTATTGTGGATAACCTTTATAAAACATGTTTTTCTACAGGTAACATTTGAAACGACACCAAAGGTACAGTTTAAAGTAATATTTGATCATATGGTACAGAAGAATAAGAAAACAGGCTGGGAAAGGAGAATAAGATGTGCTCTTAAGAGTAATATTAATACAGGTGAGAGACTAGTGTAGTGACTGAAAAATAAATGAATCTAGGTCACTGTTCAACTATCAGTGACGATGCTGCACTCGTCAGTGGGGGTGTTGATAAATCAAAATATGCCATCATTATTTTAGGTAAAGAGGTGTACTGGTAGATTTATTCACACCATTATGAACTTATAATATACATATCTCTCCCATTACAGTCAACTTCATGTTTAATCAGATTGTTAGTGGCACTAGACTACATGTGATCTGACTAATAGTTTAAAACTTTATTCTGTTTTTGAAATGGCTTCTGGTAGTAATGAAGCTTGATTAAATCTATATTATTGTTGTTGTTCTACTGGTCAGTCAAGCCATATTAGCTGCTCGGTGCTGGAGTCATGTTACAATAAGCCACTTTATTGGTGGCTTACTTGGATCCAGTATATAGATGTCTCAGAACTGACAGAGTTATGTTTTCAGTTTTGGTCAGCACTAATCTAGCTGTGTTCTGAATTGTAAACTGTGAGAACACTAAAGAAAATCCTGCTTTTGGGTTAGCCTAACTGAAAATACACAATTTTGTAGAGTTTTTCAGAATTATGAGTAATTTATATGTTTTAATTTATGAGTGAAGTAACATTCGTTTACGTATTTCAGACAACAATCAGTTACCATAGATATCAGCCATTAAGCTGATACTTTCAGTCATTATTATTACTGTATGTACTCGTGTATAGGCCACTCTTTTGATACCACGAAATTGGCGCCAAAAGTCTTATACATGGGTTATACTAAAAGAGAAGGTAATATTTGGTACAATTTAGGGGGGGGGGATACAATAATATTGTTTTTCAACATTAATAATGAATATATAAACAAAAAACTACTTAATTAGGTGTGTTTTCGCTGTTGTCTTTCGAAGCCAAACTTAATTGTGATAACCACCATGGTTATTTAATTTGATGCTCTAATTAGTGATAAGTCGACCCGGCAGATAAGTCGAGGTCAATTTTTGACCCTGTAATTCTTTCCTCTGATATATGCTCACCGTATAAGTCAAGGTTAAGTATTGGCTTAAAATCCCTCAAAATCCTAATCATTGTTGTCATTCTCGAAAAAGCTGACCCAGTCATTTCAAACTCATGGTGTCAGCAAGTGCATCGTAAATAATTAATTTCTTCACCAGCAGGGACACAGAGAGAGAGAGAGATACACACACACACATTTCTCTTTGATGTTATATTTAACTAGTAAACAAACTTTTCACATCAAACGCACCTGATTGTAACTTCAACTGGCAAGTGTTATTAATTAATTGTTTCATGGCCAGTGGCGAGCAAGGTTTGCAATGTGAACAGTGATTCCTATATTATTGCTAATCATCTAGAAGTACCAGTAGTTAACAGCACGTGACTGTCGTTAAGACTGGCATGTTTGTGAGATCCAAATAACAGTTTGGTGAAAATGATTCTTAATTTATTGAATAAGGCTAGTAGGCAGAGATGTGGCGATTTTGTTCCAACTGTGGCTCACACAAACACGCCTGATTATAAGTTCATTTGGCATGTGACTATCAAGTAGTATTACATAAAACTCTGCATATGTTTGTGAGATCCAAATAACAGTTTGGTGAAAATTAGTTGTTATTTATTGAATAATAATGGATTAGTAGGCAGCGATGTGACGATTTTATTCCAACTCTGGCTCTTATTGGGTTGAATCCTATAGTGTTGTATGTCAAGGATAGCCAAAAACATGTTTCCTTCAGCTGGTAGGAAATATGACCAGTGTATAACTCGAGTTGCTTCTGAGAACTCCCTTTTCACTACCCAAAAAATCGACTTATACGCTAGTATATACAGTAGAGGCAGATTTAATTTTTGGTCTATCTAAATCGGAGCATGTGTTAATTGAACAGAGCAGCAAATGAGGCCACGTAAGGATTACCATAGAAGCCACATCAATGAAGATAGTGATGATGAATTTTTGGACTTTGAATAAATTTGCTGATTTTAGTGCGTCTTATACACAGGTTCAACTCTAGGGGGTTTATTGGTCCAAAAACCTGGTACGTCTTATACACGTGTGTGGCCTATAATCGAGTATATACTGTAGTTGGTGATGTGGAATTAGTTATTTCTGATTATTTTAATACTGCCACGATGAGCATGTGTTAGTTGTTATCATATATACAGCCTTAGAATTGATGACTTTATGTTTTACAGAATTCCACGTGTGGCAATGGGAAGATGAGCATAAGAAATGGAATCCTTACAATATCATGGCAACAGTTGCCTTGGAGAAAGCTTCCATCAGTGGCAAGACTAGTCTCAGTATGGATATATGTAACAGACATTACACAATTGATTTGAAGACAATGGAACAAATAAATGATGACACCAGAGTGAAGAGGAACATCAAAATGCTAAATATCAGTAAGTATATAAGTATGCTAATAATTTAAATAATAACTTGAATATTTCTTGAAGAACAATAAATTTTAAAGAATGTGTCCCTGACAGTAGAAAATGACAATTTTCATATGAGGTCTAGCAAAAAGAGGGGCAACTTTTTATATTTTAAATTCACTAGAATGGCAATGCGTGTTTACAAAACGCATTTTTTAAATTTTAAGTAGCAGCAAAGTTATTTTGATACACGAATGGAATGAATGGAAATGTTTAATGAATTCCAATTTCTCAGGTTGGCTAACAGTTAATTTTGTCTCATGTTTTACATATTGGCCTATAAAGTGTTGTACTGTAATATTTTAGATGTTGCTCATTAATGTTTTACATCTAGTACTGTTCGGTTTAAATGTTGTACTGCTATTACGAAATGTTCCTTTTAGCTTTAGATGAAAAAGAACTACAGTATTGCAGAGTAAAATCTGAGCCATCTTGCTCGTCGGCTGCAGAAAATGGAGTGAATAAATCAAGTGAGAAAACTTCCAGTAAACCACACTCATCTGGAAGTAGGAAATCTGGTGATCAAGAAGAGAGAGGTGTTAAGAAATCGTCAGGTTAGTGTAGATGAATGTGGCAAAATACTGTGACTTCTAAATTTAAATATAGATTACTTGAGGAGTAGGGTTTTGTGTTGTATGGAGAGGGTTTATATATAGATGGGTATGGGCTTGACTTTATCGGTGAAAGCCAAAGTGGTGAATATTGTATAGGACACCTGGACCAGTAATGCCCCAAAAGTTGTCACCACAGGTTAGATCACACAGGTCCATGTTTATGTGTGCAATATACATGGTATGTGTAGTACTATGTTTTCCTGTATGACTATGTATACATGTATCATCTATGAGTGTGTTGTATATATATATATATATATATATATATATATGGAAACTGGTGGTGGAATTGATATGGTACAGCAAATCAGAACTGTTTTTCACAGCATTGGCCTTACACACAAAGCTGCCCAACTGGACTGTATCAGCCTATTTCAGAGCCCTCAAGACTGCCTGCTCTTCTCTGGGCAGTGATATCAACACTTGTGATAGTCCTTACATATAATGCACCTTTGTTAGCTTTACTATGTTCCTGGTCTATGACAGTTGAAACCTTCAGGTTGAAATTTCCCTCAATAAAATGGTTTGGGCCTCTTAATTCCTTATTGGAATCCTTATTAGGCCTAGTACTTCTCATAGAGGATACATACAGAACACTGCATATAGCCAGATTGATCAGCTTTGACATCACCAGATGGGTTGCCTATTGACTTTCCAGTTAATCTTGAATGTTCTATGCCTTTTCTATGCACGGTTCTCGGATAATTCCAAAATGACATTAGTTATTCACGAGATCTGTTAGTATGGAGTTGTTCATCTAGCAAAAGGCTTTAATTTAATGCAAACTGCAAATATCAATGTAAATTTGTGTGCTTTGATATGCGTCATATGCATCAGTTGAACATTCGAAAACCATGACCCAGGTACAGGAATAACGTGATGGCGAGAGATATGTCTGATTTAAAAGGAAAGAGCCCCTTTTTTCCATGCACTCAATCCATATTTCCCATTCCATTATGAAATTTCAAATGCAGTTTCTTCTCATTATAATTATTTGTTAGAAAATCACAAGGCTTATTAAACCATTTCACTTATTCTCCATGATTTTGTATTGCCATTGTGGTCCATCAGTGCATAGTAATTAAATTGAAGCTCATTATCCAACCGCATTTACTACAATGTCTTATGCCAAGATCTGATTTTGACAAAATCAACGATTGGCTCATTGACTTCACAATGCATATGCATACAATATTGGCCATACTCAGCACTTCCTTTCACAAAGGTAAGCAAAAATCAAAATATTCACCATGAGCTGCTTTGTCTCGCATTAAAAACATTTGACAAGAAAATTGCCTGCGTCTGTGTAGATCTGGCCAAGATCATTATTTACCAAACACAGACTGGTCTGACATATTTTTGATTTATGATAAATGATTTACGTCATCATGGAATTTATTATTTGGAATTGATATATTTTCTGTAGAATTGAAATGAATTCAATTGAATTGTGTTGAAGTAGAATTGATACCAGGTCTATTTGCCGAGAAGGGTCAGATGAAGTATTTCATGCCAGAATTTGGTTCTTCAAATGATTCAAAATATATGATATAATTCTATGATATAATGTTTTCTTCTTCAGAACGACATTCCTTTTCTGTAAACGTTTGCACAAAGTACAGTCTGAGTATTTATCCAACTGTAATAAACTTCAGAACATCTAGAACAAGTTATATTTTATCTTTACTGGTATGACTGTCTGGCATACAAATATGACAGCATTGGTTAGTCCTGTAAAACACCTCCGAACACCTTCCCTTCATCCACCAGTTTTCACCTGGAAGTAAGCTGTCTTTTATTGAGTTGTGTTGCTAATTGCCTTCTCTTTTTTTTTTCAAAGTCAACTCTTATCCTCGATAAGATATCTAATATAAGGTTGTTAGTGGATAATTAAAGCTTTTTGTTCATTACTGATAGCATCACAATAATTATTTGTATCACTTCTTTTTTTCAGTAAAGCTGTAATGGACAGTGTGAAAACAACTACTGTATATACTCGTTTATAGGCCGCACTTTTGATAGCACGAAATCGCTGTCAAAAGCAAGTGCATCTTATACACAGGTTAGACTAAGAGGGAAGGTAATATTTGACATAATTTAAGGGGAAATACATTATTATTGTTTTTCAACGTTAATAATGAATAAATGAACAAAAAACTAAATAATTAGGTGTGTGTTCACTGTTGTCTTTCGAAGCCAAACTCAGTCGTGATAACCACCATGATTATTTAATTCTATGCTCTAATTAGTGATCTGACCACGAAGTGTAAAGTTCACAGGCCTTAATTGCGGAGGCTTGACTACAGAAACAACTACGCGATGATTATAATTCGTACATACCAGTAGTTGCTAAGATTATCCAACCAGGCTATCTGCCGTGCTAACAAGTCCCAGTCACGTCTGACTCTGATGAAGAAGGCGAGATGTATGATGACACATGAACAGATAGCACAGATGTTCAATGAAGATAGTGATGATGATGAATTTTTGGGGCTTTGAATAAATTTGCTGATTTTAGTGTGTCTTATACACGGGTTTGACTCTAGGGGGATTTATTGCTCCAAAAACCTGGCGCATCTTATACACACATGTGGCCTATAATCGAGTGTATATGGTACTTGGAATTAAAATGTGTCAAACAGTCATAACTGGCTGAGTTATTAGTTAGTACTGTATAATAATAAGCTGGTTTTTATTAGGTAACTGGGTTGTTCTGGTTGCATATTGGCTAGACCACTGCCCTGGAAACCTTCAGGTTGTGAGTTTGAATCTAGCTGATACCTGCATTTATTTGTGGGATGTGTCCCTAGGGATTCAACTCTGAGCGATTTTCCCCCAGGTGTAACTATTGCCGAGACTAAACAACTCGACTCAAACCCAATCACTAAATAACTATGTTTGTGTCGGCCATTTATTACACAGTTAAGACCGTCATTGTTAAAGGTGCAGCTCCGGTTGATCCAGAATGTACAGCCAAGGTGAATACAGCGCATGTTTACAGTAGCGGCAAAGATGTCTATGATGTAATGTTAAATCAGGTAAACAGTCTTCCGAGTATTACCGAACACGTAGCTCTAAATTGGTCGAACTGCTTCAAGATAATCACTCCTTCGTTTTCAGTAAGTCCCCATTTACCAGACGTTCCCACGTGTACTTAAACCCTGTACTGCTGAACAGTCAGTTCAGTCAAATATCAAATGAATAAATGTTGGCTCTTTTTTTAATGTGGTGTTACATGCTCGGAAATGTGGTAGTAGTTATGATATATTAAATTATTTTTATGGTAGCCTATTATCAACCGTGCTAATTAGGTGAATACCATGTAATTTGCCTTGGTGTTCTGAAATATTGCTTACCGCTTGCTATTACAGTATCTATGTAATGATGCTATATACTCTTTGAAGTGCCAAAATCTTTGTAACTGGGTGTTTTACACACATCAACCTGGAATATGAAAGTGCATAATGCATAATTGGTTGTATGGTTGTTTACAGATCCCTAGCATCTGGGTTCAAAGGTGGCTCTATGTGTGTATTATGACCAACATATCTTTATTATGTTTATTATGTGTGTATTTGTTTTGTAATGTTTAGACAAACTTGGCCAATAACAACAACAAATACTATTTACTTCAATTATTGGAGGATGATAACAGGAAGTCATATAGTATTTGGTTTAGGTGGGGTCGTGTTGGCTATAAAGGTCAAACTAACCTAATACCCTGTGGTCCCGATCTGGAGGAAGCTATTGAAACTTTCACAAAAAAGTAAGTCACTCTGCCATTGTCATAAATATGTACACTGTATAGTTTGTTTCATTCATGCTTTTGTTAACCAAGCTGTTAATTAGCACTAAAACAGTTTGGACATTGGACTTATTAATAACAGACAATGTTCACAGCCTGTGTGCAGTGAACAGCAATACCATGTTGTGGGCTGATATCATTCAGCCCATTCTTAGTGTAAGAAATAGATATAAATATTTACCTTGAATGATGGCAAACACAGCAACAAATTAATACAGAGAACAGCAACATTGGAGGACGGAGACTAACCTTTTCAGGATTGAAAACTTTTAAACGTTTAATGAATATTTAAATAGGAAAGTCAGCCATTTAACATCCTAGATTATTTATCCACAAGCTGTCCTGTCATCTTAAAAAGCATAAATAGCAGCGAAGTTTCTGACTTCTCATCCCAGTCATGCTGGATAATTGGCTTCAGATCAAGAGTGCTGTTTTGGCAGCCCACCCTCATTGCCACCCAAGATGTTGCAATAGTTGTGGACCTTGGCTGTTATTGTTGGGGGGAGGGGGGGGGTAACATTGATTGTGACTATAATAAGACAAGGCGTTTTGATCAGCTGGTTACAGTCTCTGTTCACTTCCATGGACCCGAGACACTATATTATAAATGTTATAAGTAGACCATGAATATCATATCAGTTTAATTGGGGTGTCTGGGTTTTGCTAAGGTCAGTAATTAACTTTATCTACCCCCCCCCCCACACTTTTTACATTGACTAGACTAGCTGGCAAGCAGCTCAGTAGCACATAACTGTCAGAGCTCATTAACAGTCTAGCATGATTGTGGAATGAACCAACCACCAGTGACAACCTCAGGTTACCATCTAAATCAGAAATGTAGGTCAAATTAAAGGTCTTGTTACATTGAATAAGTAATAATATAATAATACTAGTAATTTATATAGTGCCTTATTCAACTTGAATCATTCTAATGTTCTTTATATTTAAAACATAATTAAAACGTGTTCTGAGCTCATAGCGCAAACACATTTTATAGATAAATACACTGGTTCGTAGATATTGTAAATAGGCTAATTTAAGTAAGTGTATTTTTTTTAACCTTACAAAATATTTCTTTACTTGCAAGTTTAGTATGATTATTTGGCAACTTATTCCACAGTCTGGGAGTTGATGGTTGGAAAGGCTTGCATGCTTATATTTTGGGGCGTATCCCCAGGCTGTTATTTGTTCAGCACAGCCTCTATTGTGGTCATCATACAGCAGTTACTCTAGACCACATGGCTTGAAAGTCTGCTGAGCCAGCGAATCAGAATGATGCATTCTTTCCAGGAGGGTCCTGAATTTTGTAGGTGTGATTGGTACAATGTTTCCTGATACAGATATAGCACAAAAAATTGGCAGTGCTCCAAGGCCAAACAAATCAGAGCTACTGCCATTTTGAGTCAAGATGTGCAGTAGTATCTAGTTCGTTTATCGTAAAAAAGGTATCATAGTTTAAAACCCCAGTGCCGATACCTTAACAACCATTGTTAAAAGCAATGTTCCTGATTGCAGGTTGGATTTTGGGCCAATTTTCAGCAGAAAATTGGTAATGATAAACAACAAATATTTATCATCCAATAGTTTCCTGATCTGAAATAATGCCATAATATACTGCTGTAACTATTTCAGATGTCATATTTATAGATATTTACTGAATGTAATAACCATGCTTGAAGGATGGGAGAGATTTTGGTGAGCTGTTGATCTTGGCTGGTAAACGTCCATTTTACATTTTGATGGTCACATGACTCAAATACTCTCTCTTGATTGGGTAGTTGTCTTTGTTTACAGTAAATAAAAGCACCTGGTCTTGTTGATATGGTGGATTTCTATGTCCCTTTCATGTTTATTCGTTTGATTACTGTGTTGTGTTTTTCATTTTATGTTAATATTATGATAATAAATAATACAGTAATCCTATGAAGATTTTACTATAGTTGCAGAATATGTAGGGTAATCAAGTACTGAAAGTGCAGACTTGTGATGACTTAATAATTGTTATTAAATGCAGGGGAAATCTGATTAAATGAAAAAAAGCAGTTGAACCTTTCATAAAAGAATTCCTATGATGTTAAGTTGTTTTGGTATCGATAAATTACAGGGTTTTATTTATGCATACTGCCATGTTAGCCATATATCGCAGATCCCACAAAAATTATTACTCTTTCCAGTTTTCAAATGTTGGCAAAACTGGAATATTAAAATTTCTTACTTAGCCGCCAACAAATGGATATGTTTAATGATGTTAAAACAGACAGATTAAGCATTCTGATTACAATATCATCATACTATCAAATTTGACAAATTTAACATTATAAAAATTATTACTCTTTCCAGTTTTCAAATGTTGGCAAAACTGGAATATTAAAATTTCTTACTTAGCCGCCAACAAATGGATATGTTTAATGATGTTAAAACAGACAGATTAAGCATTCTGATTACAATATCATCATACTATCAAATTTGACAAATTTAACATGCAACTAACTAATGATCTCACAGAGTATTCTGTCTTAGAACCATTTAAAGCTAATACTACAACATAAACAGGACATTAACAAGGCGTCCAATTAAGTATCAGAGGATGTTGGTGGGTAAATCCTACATCGTTTGTTCTAAGTTATGATAACATACTAACTATTTGATCTTTATTTGTATTCTGCAGGTTTTTTGACAAGACCAAAAATGATTGGTCTATGAGAAACAAATTTAAGAAGGTTCCTGGCAAGTATGATATTGTGAAGGTGGATTATAATGTTGAGGTAGGTATAACAATTAAAATTTGTACATTCAGATAATCCTCAATAATACAGATCTGTTGGTAACATTTTAGAAGATCCATGCACGTTATAAGATACATGTTATATAAATTGTGCTCTAACATAAACGAATGCACAATTATGTGGCTGTCTTTCAGAAAAGTGTAGATGAAAAGCCAAAGATGGTAAAAGATATACCACCATCTAAATTGGATAACAAACTACAGGTAAATAAAGTATTAACTCCTGGCTAATGTATAATGTTTGTTCACTGTATTATTAAAATAAGTGTCAGGTCCTTTTAGTTTTATTGAATGGCATTGTAAAGAAAATCTAAAACTGCCTCCATAAAATTTGGCTGTTTTTTTCTCTTCAAATTATAAAATTTCTGTTTTTTAGGCATTAATAGATCTCATCTGTGATGTTAAGACGATGGAAGCTGCAGTGATTGAAATGAAATATGATGCTCAAAAGGCACCATTAGGTGAGATTATATGTGAATTCATCTAGAATAATAGGTGTGTTTTATCTGTAGTTTTGTGTGTTTGGTCAGCTGTGAAGAATGGTGAGAAAATGAGCATTAGAGGAATGGAGAGAGAGAGAGAGAGAGAGAGAGAGAGAGGGGCTAAGTACTCTTATAATATTTTACAGGTAAATTAACAGACAAGCAAATAAAAGCTGGCTACACTGCATTGAAGAAGATTGACAACTATCTCACAAAAAATGATCTTGGCCAGAAACTGATAGAGGCTTGTAATGAATTTTATACAAGAATCCCTCATAATTTTGGGTGAGCAAACTAAGACTTGTTTTTTTTTTCAGAAGTCAGAATGTTTGTTTTGAAAATAATTCCTGAACATAAATGAGTTCTACTGATAGATAAGTATCAGTGATGAATTAGCATCATGTTATTTTGCCAAGTTGATGTCTCGAACAAACTTTGTGTCGACCTCATGATGAATGTAAATTAATCGTTTTGGTATCAGCATGCAGAGACCTCCCGTCATCCGTACCAAAGCTGAGTTGCGTTTAAAACTGCAGCTTCTGGAGGCTTTAGCTGACATTGAGATCGCCATGAAGTTAATCAAGGAGTCAAAGATAGATGAGAATCCTATAGATACACATTATAATGCACTGAAATGTCAGATGTTTCCTCTTGATGCATCTTCAGCTGATTATCAGGTAATATATGAAGTTGCTTCCCAAATAACTGCAACCCATCAGTTTGAAATAAATATACCAATTCGACAATTCTTTATTCTGTTTTAATCAAACAGCAATTGTAAGTGCTGTTATTGGCCCCGGATGAGTGTTGTATTTAGGAATAAGGTGATGATGATGATAATGAGGGAAATTTACAGCATAGGATTAACTGTAATCTTAATTAAATGTTACTCGTAAATATTCAAATAGGTGTAAAATATTTGTTTGATTGAAGTTTAGTAAGTAGTATGCAATAATACCAATTTATTTATAGTAAGTTGTACAAAAAGTACATTATTTGGGAATTACCCAAAGGTGTTATGCCTGCTGCTGATTGGTTAATGTGTTACTTCACCATTGAATGAGGATTTCAAAAACTGAGAACAGATCCATTAGCTGTAGGCCATTGAATGACATGGTTTGTGCTATCATCATGCTGGCATGTATAGATAAAATTAATGTAACAATGTGCCTTGTCTACATTACAGATTTGGGATAGTTTGACATGTGTGTTTATTTACAAAATGTTCTGACCTCAGACTGCTCCAAGTTGTTATTGTTTGTTTACTTTCTATCTTTTATTCCCACTCTATTCACTCAGATTCTCTTCTAAGTTGGACCTCTAGATAATCTATACATACATTTCATAATGATGCTAGTGTTTTGGTGTTTAAGTGGCACTCGGTGAACCATAGTTTAAATACCATCATCCTAGCATAGGAAGAAAGTCTGTATTACACAAGCTTCATTTGACTCACATCTTTCATGATGTCACACCTAAAATATCACAATCGTACGAGACTCGTCAAGCAGACAAAAAACCCAGGTGCATTTTGGTCTTTTAACGGTAAACGATACAAGTAACACCACAAATTTAAGTATAACTTTTATTTGGACATCAGCATATACTAATTTCTAAATCTGTTCTTATCACCTTTAATTTAATAATAATAATAATAATAATAGTAATTTCATATTTATCACCAGATGATAGAGGATTATTTACAGAATACACACGCTCCTACCCATAACCAGTATAAAATGAAAATTGCCGAGTTGTTTGAAGTGAAGAAAGATGGGGATGATGAGACATTTACTGACAAAGGAAACAGGTGAATAGTATAAAATGGTAGATTAAAGACATATCTGTGATAATCCAAATGAGTTATTGCTGTAGTAGTCATTTCTTCATTTTAAATTTTTAGATGAAAAAACAACCTTGGTAGCCTGTTTACATTTTCCCGTTTATTTCTACATTTAGCTTTGTTAACTGGAATATTAATACTATAAATAATAATATGATACTGATTTCAAATGAAGTTGAAGATGTTAATCTATGATGTTATAATGGTATAACTATACCACATTTATTAACTTTATTGTTAAAATGGGGGGGGGGGGTTGTCCAGTACCCTGCTTTTGTGGTAGATAGATAGCACAGCACATCACATCTTAATTTGCTTACTGTTTGTCAGTATCCATGGCAATCTATGCTGTACTTTATATTCTTAATTAACAAAGTAATCAGTGAACTCTGCATTCTTTGTGATTTTGATAAATGAGTTGAAATTTGTTTATGTTCAAATATTCGGAATAGTTATGATGAATTGCAGGGACAGTGGATAAAAATTCAGGAAGAAGTCATGGAAAGGTCAAAATATTATGAACCCATAGCTTTGAGAATCATGTGTAGTTTCTGATGTTAAATTACAGGACGTTGTTGTGGCATGGATCGCGATTGACAAATTGGGTTGGTATACTTAGTCAGGGACTGCGGATAGCACCACCTGAAGCTCCAGTGACTGGGTATATGGTAAGTATTTACATTCTGTCATCATACTGTTTTGATTTTATCCTCCAATGTAGTTATATGGTAAAGCATTATACAGACTTGTTAATTGTTATACAATTAATTGTTTTATTTGCAATGAAACATTGAAAAGTGGCTTTTCAAAAAACCTATATAATTGTAATCGTTTATTCGTTTCCATCCCTACCACAATTATCACTGTTATTCAGTCAACATTGTCATCACTAGATTTATATGTGTATGAGCCCTTAGATAATGTTTAAATAATTACAAGTTTGGTCATAATAATAAAAAACTTATGAATTGTACTCATTTATATTTAAAAAACCCTGAAATTTACTACAGATTATTTACTCTGGAGTATTTTATATTTAATGCAGAATATGTTGCCCCACATAATTAAAATAGTTATTCCTTTATTAAAAGGACGGATTAACTTTTAGTGTGGTAATTTGTGGTTAAACGCTCTTCGCTCACTCTTGTAGCAGCACGCACAATATTTTGAAAAAAATTGCGTATAATGTAGCCCCTAGTAAGCAGTAAAAGATTAGTATGTCTCGGAATTTCACATGAATATACAATCAGTAGTTCTTTTGAAGTTTACGTTTACCTAGTTAGTTATACCGTAAAAAGTGTTCATAACAAAATTCACTTGGATTTAGTAATCATTTCATTAAAAGGGTTATGAAAGTTTTCAAATCTGAATGTTAGGCATTCCATACCAGCATCCACTAGTGAAAATTAAAATAGTAACACAGTAGACATACAAATAATGCATTCTTGTTCTGAACAGACACAATACTTAATTTTATCTTTTGTTTTAACATCTTCCTTAATTATCACAATATTAACATGACAAAACCAGCACCAACACTAAACAACTCAACCCATTTAAGAAAAGATACCACTTATTTCATATCTTTCTGTCACCTGACTTTGATCAGATGTTATTGCATTTGAGGTGTATTAATAATATTGTTTATTTAGCAGACTGCATTCTTTGTTCAGGTGTTGGCCACGTTTCATATTTACAGGTGTTTGCTCAAGAGAAAACTTTTAATTACAGAAGTTAATATGTTGCTATGCAAATAGAATATATACAGCACTGTATGCTTATTGTTACACTTATTATTACAGATTACTAATGATTTCCATTTATTTTATAGTTTGGTAAAGGCATTTACTTCGCTGACATGTCAAGCAAAAGTGCCAACTACTGTTATCCTTCACAAGCAAAAGATGAAGGTCTTCTTCTACTCTGTGAGGTTAGTATCTGCTAGTAAAAAGACTTTATAGCATTATCAATGTATGAGAGTGAGTGTTTTATTTAGCTGTGTAGCTGATAAACGTAGGTCAAATATTGTGAAGTATTTAAAGGGATAGTCCACCTTCATTTTAAAATTTTGAGGACTAATACAGCTATACTCACAAATATCATAAATAATGTCAAAATGTGTAAAGATCACCCACATATTAAATAATCCAGTTCAAGGTGCTGATTAATCGACTTTTAATGGCCTGTGGGTGCTGCCATTTTGAAGTTAAGACAAGAGACTGGAAGCTCCGGAATGCTAACGTCACTTCAGCATATCCGGTTGACCTGAAGTCTGTAGAGCCCGTACAAAAGCATGTAAACAAGTATGAGCAAAGAATTATTCCAGAACTAAATGGACTTACCATGTTAAAATTACATCATGAATGATACACAACCATATCAGTTTGAGCCACAAGGAACCTGACAAGAGGAAGATGATTCAAAATGGCTTAAAAATTAATGCTCAAGAGAAACTATAATCTGCGTCAGTCTAGAGAGTGCCAGTGTGACGTCAGACCATTTCAGTTTTCTCCTCCCACCTTCGAATCTGGCTTCTGGTGCAGCCATAATGGCAGCCCTCCAGTAATTTGGATTATTTTCCTATATCTGTGATATTAAGTATATTTCTTGATTATTAATATTATTGTGGAATTTTTGGTTACTGTTCTAAGCATTACATATTTAAAAAAATATTTTCTGAGGGTGGACTGTCCCTTTAAGCACAAATACATACAGATACTTTTAATGTAAAATTAAATGTAAATTTATTTAATTTTAAATACAAATGCTTTTTAAAATGTTACAAATACTTTTTGAACAAAACTGTTGTTTTGAGACGAACATTTTGTAAAAATATGTGTGCACATACCTGATAACCTTTTTTCCTGCTGCATACCTATATTTATAATCCATGATGCAAAGCTGCGTGTGAGTGCCAGCTGCGCCTAAAGCTGAGATTTCATATACGAATGCATATGCAACATTGCGATATCCATGTGTTTCGGACACCCATCTCACCTTCTGACCTATTTTTCTTGGGAAAGCCTGCCTGGACACTCGAATTGAATGGTTGAATTCAGAATTTTACAACCCTGGTCGTAAAAATATGGATTCAACCATCCGATTAACATCAATTGCTACATGGAGCAATCCATTTTGTCGCATTTAGAAATTGCATACATTGTTGCACATATGGAATCACGCTTGTACGTTTACATGTTTTCCATTTTTGTCACCTTCTGATTTGCATAACGCATACCACGTAGATGGAATCTCAGCTTAAGACAACACACAGCCTATTTAATTGATGTCGCCGATTAAAAGCTGTATTCTTTGCAGTTTACTGGCTATGCGTTCTTGCTAATTTGAAATTTTATTTATATAGTGAGCATGAAAATGTTTATATGTAGCCAGGTGAAATATAGCAGATTTAAAAATAAATGATCATTTTGGATCAGATGAAAATTTGTTGGGCAAATGAAAACATAAATTGGGCGAGTGCATTTCCAATCTACTTGCCCAGGTCCAACTGAATTGAAAAAATATTTTTCTGGCCCTGATTTGACCCCATATCTGGTAGCTGGTGAAATATGGGACACCATTATAGCTGAGAGGCATAGAGATACATCCCACAAACATAGGTAACTTGATTTTGATATACCTGTAGATTTGTAGCACAGTGCTGTATCCATTGTGCTACATGAACAGCCTATTATTATTATTATTGTATATCATCACAACTATTAATTTTGGTTGGTGATGTAGTACTATACCTGAAGATTTGTAGCACAGTGCTGTATCAATTGTGCTACAGGAACAGCCTATTATTATTATTATTGTTGTATGTCATCACAACTATAATTTTTGGTTAGTGATGTTGTACTATAACAGTTGTTACAGTCAAAACTTTTAGTGGTGCTGATGTAATTATCATGTACTACTGGTATGGAGAGGGAAATATTGCTTTGAGCATGTGGTTAATCAGAACCCGAAGAGAGATATGTTCTTAGACAGTGAAGACTTTTCTTAAGATTCTTTTTACAAACTAACACATTCAGTGTACTTAATACATCAATCAGTAAGTAGGGTAGCTGAATATATTTATTAGTTTTACTTGATTTGTCTTCTCTCGTTATAACAATAATTTTGTCTTTATCAACTGTATGCTGTTATCTGGTTGTTATAGTGTAATATTTTAAATGAAAACTCATCATGTCATATCCGCTGAATGGTTGCATGAGTTATATGTGAAATATTTGTGACTCTATGTAGATGTTTTGTATTTACATTGATCTATGGCATGTAATAAAAAAAAATGTGTAACAATTGGATGAAATTTTGGGAACAACACTAAAGTGTGTGTGTGTGTGTGTGTGTGTGTGTGTGATGAACTGGTGATGGCATAAAGTCATTTATCCTTAATCTGCAGAAAATTAGTTAACACTAGAAATGCCATGGCCAAGGAGATCGGTGATGGACATTTTAACCAAATGGACGTTGAACCGAGACATTTTGCTAAACAGATAATAAAAGACCCAACTTGGAACTAGAAGAATGGCGATTTGGCCAGTTTGACTTACAGTTAGGGTTGCCGAACCCCACCCGATCATGTTAAACGTCCATTAAATAAAATGTCTGTGTATGAAATATGTGTCAGCGAGACAACCAGATGCTGGAATTGGTAGTCAACAGGAAATGTCAAGATAATTTGGTGGCATATTTTTATAGAAAAATCTATCCCACTGTTTGCTATTCATATTTGGACATATATCAATTTGCTGTAGATTTCGTTACCTCAACCTGGCACCTCCGTGGTCTAGCAGTAGCATGTTGGACCACAGATCACTACCACCCATGTTCGAATCTCAGCTTGGGCATATCAGACGGGTGTTTCATCTTTGACTTTGCTTCATTACCTTTGGAGGTCACTCGGCCCATTTAGCCTACCATGTGCACAAAAGTGGCCGTATAACATCAGTCATCATCATCGTTACCACAATCATTTTAGGCTGTGAAAACGTCCAATTTTTCACATTTAATGATCTTGCCAATGATTTCAGATTAATATTTCAGTTTACAGCGATGTTTTTACCATTGTATTTATATTCCTGTATCTATTTATCCAATTGTTCATTACAATATTTTTTACACGTCAGGTTTCCCTTGGCAAGTGTCATGAGTTACTGGAAGCTGATTACAACGCAGCAGACTTACCTCTAAATACCAACAGTGTCATGGGCAAAGGAAAGATAGCACCCAATCCAGCTAAGAACTTTACCATGTAAGTCTCTCTTTCTCTCCACACATACACAGATATATACACTAGTGGCTGGTTATAAAGAGGTAAACTTAGTATCAAACACCACATTCAACATCTACCAATGCAATTGCTTCAAGCTTTGTATTAATGTTACAGTTCTGGTTTATATTTCATAATATAGCAAGCGAGACAAGAATAACTAATGTATTGTGTTCCCTTACGTTACAGGTCAAATGGCTGCATTGTACCTCTTGGGAGACCGGTAAAGACTGGGGTTAATAATCCAAAGGGATATACGCTAAACTATAATGAATTTGTTGTGTATGATAGAAAACAGGTCAAAATGAAATATCTGGTGCGAGTCAAGTTTGACTTCAACTGAAACAGGTTATTTACTGGTTGGTAATTATTATGAATCTAAGCTCAATGTACATTGGTTTACTGTTAATTATTAGTGGCAAGTAAACATAATCTTGCATGTGTACCTATTTTTACTATACATTTAGATGTAATTAATAACTCACTATCTTCTACAGCAAAATATACCTTTTTATCAGTCTATTTATTACTGCCAAAAATCTCTTGTTACTTTTTTTATTGTAATCTGTTGCTGAACTGAATTAATGAATGATGTACGTAAATATACCACAAAATATGTTTTAGCAAGTTTGTTAAATGTTTATTTCATTGTGTTTTAACATTTCTATAAAATTCATACTGTCCTTTACAAATCGATGAATCATCTTGAATACTGAAAGATTAATAAATATGCTAAATAATACTATTATTCACCAACTGGCTATTAAGAAGTGTGTGTGTGTGCGTGTGTGAAGAATGGCTTGTTTACACTGAAAACATTTGTTAAACAATCTGTAAGATACTACAACATTTAATGAATAACAATATCACATCTGAGCAGCTGTCTGGCTAACAAATCTCATCACAAAGAAATTGTTGCTTGCAGCAACTGTCAAAACTCTGACTAGCAAACAATAGTGTAAAAAACACTGCGAGATCTTTACACATCAGCTAGTACAAGAGCTATATATATATATATATATATATAACAACAATAAACAATGAACATTTCTGCATTAACAAAAAGATATACAGATGTATATATAAACAGGAAAAATAATCCATACAACAGTAACTTTACCTGTGATCAAATATTTTAAATTTTCATACAAATTACCTTACTTCACAGTCTTGTTTTTGTATTACATTAGCACTAACTTTGTCATCAACAAAAACAGCATTATAATTAGCAATCTATGCAGAGATAATAAAGCATAGTAATGTCATGTTGAATGCACACTAATAAATACTATATGTTTATTAAACGTGTAAAGACAGTCACATTACAAAAATGAATTCTATCAATTGGTGGCATCCCAAAGGCACATTGCGAGCTAAACAGAGTGGGTTCATTTTAGTGTAAACAACAAAAATACCCCCAGAAAAGTTATGATTGAAGCAGATCTACTTTATAAATTGAATGAACGATATAGTTCGAGATTATCAACATGATGGTGATTTAATCGATCTCATTATTAGAGGGTATTGATCACAGAGATAAATTGAAACTCAGAATTTTCTTAATTAAGAGATTCTGTTGGTCAACAACAACCAACATATGGCATAATTAAACTTTTCTGATAGCAATTTGTTGCCTGTATTATAGTATTTAAATAAAATAATTCCTGCTCATACTGTTAGGCCTTTGATATAGATGTTCTTATCAGAACATGATAAAGTCGCATAATAATACTATATTTTATGAAGGCATACGCAAGATATTTTGGTGCCCACACTTTGCAAAATCACGTAGTTCAGTATGGAGGATGTCAGACCAGAAATCTGACCTGTATTAAGTCTAATATGATATGGCTCAATTTTCAACAACTCCAACTGAGCAATTCAGAATCGGTTTTATATATATATATATATATATATATATACATACATACTGCCAGGTTACATGATATGATCATGATTTCAATAAAAATAAATATTTTTAGGTTTCTTTCTCAAATCACGTTATTATGATTTAATAACATTAACAAAGACTGCATTTATATGCTCACCAACAACAGTTATAATACACAGTACACATTCAGCTGACAAGGACTATTGTGTGTCAACATGACCAGATGGGTGATACAAAAAGGTAACAATGGGATTGGAAGTAAAAATATAGCAGGCATGATTTTTCCAGTTGAAATTGTTTTTTTTGGTAATTTGTGTAAATCCGGTTATAAATGTGTGTGTGTGTAATGGAGGGGGGGGGTTCTTGTCTTTTGGAAAATGTTTATTATCATTTCGGCCTAAAACAAGCTGTCTGCTACACAAAAAGTTCCATTTTACACCAAAATTGAAATTCTCCAGGACAAGGTGAGCCTCAAAGCTGAAAATGGGGAGTAGGTCAAACTGATGGTTTAATTAAATATTCCTTTGTGAAAGACATGTTTTAACCCCACTAAATAGTGTCAGATTGTCTTAAAAATGCAAACAAAAACAAGAGGCCATTCTCATGCCTGATATAGAATAAGTGTATTGTGGATACTAATGTATGCATACCTTGTATAAGTATTTGTTTCAGGTGATGTAATCACACAACAGATGGGTGAATAAAGATTGAAATACAATGTAGCAATTTTTCTTTACATTGTGTCACCGAACTCTGTCAACGTTGAGAGAAGCAAGTGTGCTAATAAATCATTCAAAAATTGTAAGAACATCGAGCCCAAATCAAGTTGTCATAGTCATTTCTATGGTACACGTAATTTCACAAAGTAACACCATGGATTATACTTATTGCTTTCTGTGAATGACACATTTATGTCTGTGACCAGTGACAGCTTTTAGCCAACATTGATACTACATAAAGACGAAGCTGATTTAAAGTTTTTCCTCGCATTACCAGAAAGCTTATTAACACTCAAATAAACAAAACATCAACACACCTCACTTTGCATAAAGGAAAATGTTTTACGCCCACCTTTTTGTATAATGATAAACTAAATGGGCAAAAATATCACTAAAACCAATGAGTGAAATGAAAGAGAGCTTGGCATAAAGTGAAGGTACCTGAAACTGGTTTCATCAAAACTAGATATTTTGCTGACAGTCAACTATTATCGAACTTCTACTGAAGTTTCCAACAGATGGATTTTGTCGAACAGCATCCTATAATAAATTCAACTCGTATTGGTATAACCATTCTGAATATTCAACACATGCTATTTTTCTTGAAATGAAGCAAGTATACCATCAGGAATGTTAGGACTAGTACAAAGTGAGCCTCAACCGTCATCCTATCAACAAAGATTGTAGAAATAAAGGTTCACGGTGTGCCCATACTTCTATCACTCGGCAGACTTTCTGTATTGAAATGCATGCTCTTCATCCGATACTGTGCCTGTATGGTCTTGGTAAAGCTCTCGTTAAAAGCTCTGTTGCTCCTATCACAGAGATTGGAATCATGTGATCAAATTCTGCAGAACATGGCGCTCGTCATCCTGACAATTTTGTAAATACTGTTCCAGAAGGACTTCCCGTTTAATACTGACAAGTCTTGCCTGTAGGTTATTAAGAAACTCACATACTGACGTCTGTAGTCCAGAAATATCCTGAAGATAGCAAAATAAAACACGTTAAATAAATGTTACTTGAATTTCGATGACGGATACGATTATTGCTAAATCAAAACTAATCATCTTGACACTAGTGAATATACTTATTTAAAACAGCCAATACACTTTGTACAATATTACTTTATAGTAAGGAGATTATGTCATCTTTTGAAATAACCCTAAAATGGTAATGATTGATGGAGCTTAAAAAGGCAGAAGAAAGTCTTGGGAAACAAAACTGAAAACTGATCCGTGTCCTATACAGAACTTATGCAGTGTGTCAACTTGCCTCTTCTTCATTATCCCAATCATCCCAGTCAGAGCTGTCATCATCTGACCCTGCTGGCTCCTGGTGATCATCCTCAGAATTACATCGGCTCCGCTGACGTGATGAGACGCTGTGGCTGCTGTTACCGCTTACATTTAACATCTGAGTCTCTGGCATGGGACCATCCCCAATAAAATCTGTGAACACGCAGAATGTTGCATCGTATTACAATGACTAGGAGTAATGCCACACAATGGTTTTATCATACTTCAGATGCATTTTCTGGATCTATTCCAATCCTTAACCTGGTGGCGCTGTTAAGAATAATTGTTCCGGGCATATCAAGAGGAAGAAGAAGAGATGCAGTAACCTTTCGTAGTCACTGAAGACTGAAATCCATTTGATCGATTTTTAATAAGAAGCTTTAAAACACTCAGCCAACAAGCTACATGATGAAGGGATGTCAATGCGGCTACTGTGGTTATCCAATTAGCACCACTTACTAATACATTGATACAGGATATTGCAGAGTGGAAGCTTTATTCAAACCTGATGCTGATGACATCACTGACATAAAGGGCCCAAGGGGCAGCTTCCTATGGAAACACATCTGACAAGCAAACATAGGCATCAGATATGATTCCTCGCCTGGGAGATGTCAGATGATGATGATGTGACCCTAAACTCCCTATTTCTTTCTGCTAGTTTTGCATTAATCTCAAAATTGTTCAAATGATCTTCCAAAATTCACCAACGGGATTACATTTGCAGACTTTCCCCATTTTGTGATATTGTGTGGTTCTTTCCGACATCCTGTAACCTATGGGTATTTCAATAAAACCAATAAAATCTCTGTGTATCTAATACCTGTTGATATTTGTGTATATAGACTACAGTGGCAGACACGGGTGTGAGCTGAGGCAGGACATTTCAGACAAAAATTCTACATACAAAAAAAATCTATAATATCAATTGGGAATGAATGTAATAATAATTAAGGTGAAACTTTTCAAACGGCTGATTCTTCCTTCTGTATTAGTACCACTGATAGTGAATATAAAGCTAACAAACACCAAGAGAATGGACAACAGATGGTAAGTTTAAGTTGGGTATAAATTGTAATATTTTAAAACTAGGACATTCATGTATATGTATATGTTATGTCTCTGGCATATTTTCTATTCAGACATCTATGATGACAAGCGAAAAAAGCTGTATTATATAAACTGAAATAAGGGTCAACAGTGGTAAGGACGGCATTCTGCTCTGTAGCATGCACCCATTTAGGTCATCATATCTATAAAGATCACTGGACAGACAGAAATTTGGCCGAGCTCAATATCACCCACAAACATAAGCGACACAGTGGCTGGTTTTGACTGTGGGTGATTATGTAATGAAACTGGTGTATCACATCTTTTTAGACATAATACATTCACGTTGTGTACGAGTTAACCCCCCATCATAATAACAGTACACTATTTCAGTCAAGATACAAAACTGTTTGCAGGATGGTGCTTTTCTGTTAACTTTATCCATTACTATCACATAACTCTCTTTGGATGGATGGATGGATGTTGCTTAACGACACATCTGCCCAGTTTAGGCCATTCAGTGTCCTATAATTCTCTTTGGAGTTTCTTTAGTACAGCTGATAGAATACTGCGCTACAGATATGCAGGTAATGGGATTGAATTCCATTGTTAACTAGCTATATGGGATGATTCAATATCAGTAAAGGGCTTTGGTCTAATGATATTTCTCCAGGGAAATTTGATCATATGTCACGGATGAGATCATACAATATTGAAATTAACCATATCAATAATTCACTCCTGAAGACCAGTGATCATTCTATCATACCGTAAGAGATTTTAACTTAAACACTGTTCATTATGTAACTTTGGCATCAATGTAGGACGTGGAGTGTCTGGGGAAATATTAGTCCTACCAATTTGTTTTTAAACATTTGTGATTTTACTGGTTCTTTAATCTTGCCCAATCGTGAGAGGTTCCGGTTGGCAGGTTCACATTTGAGATCCAGCCAACCAGCTGACGTTGTAATAGTGTGGGAAAAAAAGGGAATTACATACATGCAAGCCAAGCCAACCAAGGCCTTCAGGGTCCAAAGTAGGACAACAAAATGATTAATTGTAAATCTTTGTGGTCCACACAGCATCATATTATGTTGAATTATACCAGCATACAGAATTGTGCTGTAAAAGACAGTCACCATGTAACACAGTGATAAGAACAAGTTGATTAAAATAACATACCAAGATGATCATCTTCATCTGATGGAGGACTGTCTACTATCTGCGTCACCAACAAATTAACATCATTAGACTGTAGATAAAGGTCTCCATCACTACCAGATTTTGTTCTCAATGTGGCACTGTTTGGTTTAGATTCTGACATCTAAAATTACAAGTTAGATGATTATACACCAACTTTATGGCACCGTTGTTCACACATCACGAGGATGGAAGGCATCTCTGTTGGTTTCGTTCATTAAAATTACAGTAAATTAGCTTAATGAAGTACAAATGAAGAGAACCACAATTAAACAAATGACTGTTAATTAGATAATCCAACTGACAAATGTTACTGGCTTGTCTTAATAATAATAATGTAGATATAATAAAGCATCATAAATATCTGGAGTCATTCCAATATTTTGTTTATTAAAAGAATGAATATTATTTATCATAATTTTAAGAACAGATTTCGAATTTTCAAGATATGCACTTCTCTATTCCAGCAGCCTGCTATAATAATTCTACAATCACTGTATGATTTCAGTCCAGATACAGGCACTCGACACAATAATTGTATTATTGTTTCAAAGTGAAAACATTTCCTCACCAAACGTGATGCCACAGCATGTAACAATTCCCTGACCACATAATCGGGTGATAAGATCTTGATGAAGGCTAGACATAAATCTAGCACCTGCCGTACACTTTGGTGATCTACAGACTGAACAGAGACAATCACGAAGTAAATAAAGAGTTGCAATAAATAGAAACTATCCATTTTCATCTGAAGCACCTGAATCTACATTGATCTTAAATCATATCACACAAAAAGATGTAAAAAGCATTTACTGAAAAAATAAATGTTCATCCCAAATGCAGAATAGGATTTAGATTAGAAGTATACAGTCTTCAGAAGAGATCTTTGGATACATGGAACCATCTGTTGTTCACTGAAGATCAACTGTTTACACTTCATCTTAGCATCTTCATCAATTTTAATCCACAAATAATATACTGTCATAAAATATCCACCTTATTAAGGATGAGTCTGATGAGTTGATGGAGTGCTGTGGCACAATGACCTTCAATCACCTTGTCATCAATAGTTTCATTGTTATCACGATAGAGACTGACTCTGTTGCAAAGGCAAAATATGCTGAAAGAGTAAAAACACTGTATGAGTAAACTGGTCACATTCATTCTCGATAAAACTTTTAATTGGCTGTTAAAAATAAGTCATCCACAATCACTGGAAAAAAACACCAACATTTAAATCTGCTTTGGAAACAAATTTCCAAAATTAAGTGATCTATAAATTAATTTAATATCTGCACTCACCAATCAACAAGATGTCTAAGTAATGTATCATCATCCATATAGAGTCCTAGCCAAGCTGCTCCAAGTGGCAATAAAATAACAATCTCACTGACTGGTGCACTATTGGCAAACTGGCAAATCACCGTATGACTCTGAGTGAGTAGGTATTTTTCGAACTGTAATAAACACATAACATATTTTAAATTCTGATACTAACAATGAGGATGTACTGAGAGGTAATCAAGATGCATTTCTAAGACTCATGCTCAGAAATTATATGCTCAAGGAATATGTTTTACCAGATATATTTTACGGTCAACTTTCAACTAACCAGACTACTATGGGTACATTAAGGCTAGAAAATGGTTTACTCGGAATCTGGATAATCATTCCAACAATATTGTACACGCTTTCAGCCAAATGTTAGTGAGTTTCTTAATTCATCTTGAAACAACACAATTCCCAACCAAAACTAACTAAAATATAATCTAATGAAATTTTTATTCATTGACTAATGTTATAGAACACATACTCCATATTGGTTTATAAACACAATAGTGTTTTAAAACAAGACTTGATTCCTTTACTTTATTGCCAGTTAATCAACTTTACAATGTTATTATATTCTAAAAGTACTGCAAATATCATAAAAGCATCACATCATTCATAAAGTACAAGAACAGTTTCATCACACTCATTTTTCTTCTTCATTATACACTGAACTATTTCTCCAATGTTATAATCTCCAGGTGATTTGTACAGGTGAATACTTCAAATAACTTTTAAAAATCTGAATATCATATGGTCAATATTATTAAACGACATGTTTAGCTTCTTTTATTCTTTTCAGTTCTTTAACAACGAAAACTGTTGAACTGTTTCAATTACACCATAAATTACACTGATGAAAACCACACAAAATGACTGAACACCATTTTAATTTGTACTTTTTGACTTCTGGCTATCATCATGTTGAATTTCTGTAAACGTCAAATATGGGACCCAGATTAGCTCCATTACAAACCAGAGTACACCAGATTCATTTTCCTTTCATCATAACTCATGTTATCCAGAATGTATTGTCACGTTTTACTAGTGTTGGGTCATAGTCAAGGGGTTTATTGCTGCTAGTTGTCCGAGCCGCCTCTATTGGCCCAGTGAGTAAGAGCATGGGACTTTCATACTCAAAGTCATGCTGTATGTGAGGTCGGAGGTTCAAATCCGGGCTGTAGCACTATAGTAGGAGATTTTCATCCAACCTAGATGGATGGATGGATGAATGTTGTTTAACAACACATTGGCACAATTTAGGCATCATCCAACCAGACAACTGTCAAGGTTTTCTCTGCCAAATGTGCCATCTATTGTAACTTCACCCAATCACCAAAAAAAAACTCACAGTGATTTACAATATCAATTTCAACACTGAAAGTTACATAGCTCAGTTTAGGTGCAGGGCAGAATTTGATCTAAATCAATTATCTGGATGTTTAGATCTTACTCTGAAATATACATAAACTTATACAAATAAAAACTGTCATTTCGGCCATTATTATTATTATTATTATACAGTTCCTTATTAAAACTGTGGATAAGACATTATTAAACATTAATGACATTAAAAGACCATGATATTTTAACAGCGTGAATGTAAATATTCATGCATTTAGCAACTATATATCAGAAGCCATCTAAAGCATTCTTATAAATATTCTCCATTTTCAGTTGGCAATTTCCACCTTGAGAAGACTCGTGCATTGATGTCATCAACATATGCCTGTGTTTTCTTATAGCGATGCATGAATCTAAAGCCAGAGGGCGAGAATTTGCTCAGTTTTGTACGTGCAAATGTCAATACTCTGTTTATATTAATACTGTGCATATCCGGATGCATAATTAATCACATATGGCAGCCACCTCAGTGTTTCACATAAACACAAGCTTATTCTTACTAGGATCATTTAAAAGGTGTTGACCGCCAAACAAATTACTCTTTAGACTATAAAAAGACACTGACTTGTGATGGTCTACCAACTATGTATTCTCTAACAAAAGCAAGTCCAAGGTTGATCCAACAGATTTCTCTAGACATGGAGAGGCTTCAAACTGATATGGCAGCTAGGACATCAGTGTACAATTCAAATTCACACTCCTCCTGTGAATTACTTGGAATGTAAGAACTATTACATCCGTCATTCATAATTATCCATGAAGTCTGTCCAGTCAAGTGAGGGCTGGTGTTTTTAGCAGCAGGGTTCCAGGTATGACATCATGTCTGACTGAAGTATTTACGTGAAAGACTCAGCATACCTTGGTAGTTTGCTTAAAATTGTTCTGCTATGGCCATTAATATAACGACTTATCAATTAACGTGATATTTTATTGATTAGTGTTTCATTAGATTTACAGTAAACATTGTTTGATTTTACAATAGAGAAGCTTTTTATACATTTCATGATCCTTAAGAGGAAATTTGTTTTTCCCACTCTTAATGGTCAATTGTAATAATGTACTACACATCTATATGTCTCTCACTGTGCCATTATCAGAGCCACTATGATATTTGAGGTAATACTTCAGGAAGATCTTTGTGATCTGATCAATTAAAATACTGGTTAATTAAAAAAACAGCTAACTGCCAGTTCATTTGATTGCACGTTAAAACTGTTAGACAATGAATCGCAGCTAAATTATTACATAATTAATAATAAATAAATCATAACATATAACATCATTCTGAACAGAAAACTTACAAAATTAAGTCTACCCACATAACCCATTTATTTTTATTTAAATAAATATATACTCACAAGAAGTCACACATAAAAATCAACCCAACAATAAATATACAGTGTTATACTCACTTGTGGAGTAGTACTTCCAGTACATGCATCAGCCCTACAACTGTATAATAAAACCTTTTATTAAGAAATTATCATTAAAGCAAATATACAGCAGCTTATTAAATAGTCACTAAACTTTAGTTATCCATGTTTATTGTTTAAACCCTCGGTAAACCTTGTCTTTTCATCAAACAATGGAATTCTCTCAATGAAAAATATGTTGTTTCTTAAATAACGATTTACCTCAGGAAGCCTTCACTAGTGACCTTCAAATCTTGGCTTGTTATATAACGTGTAAAATAATCAAACAGTTCTTCATCCGAGTGATAATGTGAGTAAATCTGAATCAATCTCTCCATTACACACTTGGTCAAACTACATTTCTGAAATGAAGCAAATGGAACAAAAAACACAAACATTTCTGTAATAAATATATCAGTTTATGAAATGGCATTATATATATATGCAATGATATAAACATTATCTGTAAGGATAAGACAGATTATTTGAGGAAATAACTAGTCTTTATTATTTCTAGTTACAATTTTATTATATATATATATATATATATATATATATATATATATAAGCAATGATTTGTAAATCAAATGATGGAAAAAGTGATTAAAAACAATCTGCTAGTGTTCACTTCAGGAATAAAATTACTCACTTCTTTGAAGTTCAGGTCAAAATTGCCAACAGCAATCATAACCGTTTCCATACAGACAACAGTTAGACGATCTGAAACTGGTCGCTGAAGTAAGCAAAGTATTATCTTCAGCCAGTCAGTTAGTCCATGTCTGATATGGCTGATGACAGAATGGATCATCTGCTGACATAAATGCACATCCTGAAATATATTGAGCAAAATCTAGTTTAAAAATACATCTATGGGATGATCTATGTATTATTTATTTGTTTAACTTATTTGTCAGGAGCACGTCATTAATACAACTGTTGTGCTTTTAAGCATTAATTCTCCTTTCCAACACTATACTAGTTTTTGAAATGTTAGAACCAAATCAGGTTGAATAAACACTTTTAAACACAATTCTAATTTAAATTTATATTCCAATAATCTTCATTCCACTTGAATGTTTAGTGTATAAAGACTAAAATATTGGTACTAATCAAATTAGATAACAAACTAGAAAATCAAATTTCAATGGTATCAGTGATTTGGATTAATGAAAATGCACACAGAAAAAACTGGATCATATCTGATTGTTAGTGAAAGTGTATCAAGTCTCAGCCTTTTTATGATACAAGCTACAAATGCTAACTTTATACAGGATAGAAGTTACCATAACATAAGATCAACATATGTTAGAACCAATCAAATAGAAAAATGTTCATTATCACCTATGGAAAACTGTCCTTAATACTTTAAGTGCTAAGTAAGTTTTGGTATATATATATATATATATATATATATATATATATATAATTAGCGAATGTATGTGTTTGTCTATGTAGCTTTTAAGCTTGTGTGTATAATTTTATATATATATATATATATATATATATATATAAACATTATGATCTTATTTATTTGTAGGATCTCAAACAGGGATCAGGAGTGTACTGATGGTGCAGTAGTTAAAGAACTGCACTACAAACCTCCAGTTTGTGGGTTAGAATCCAACTCATACTTGTGGTATTTATTTATCTACGTAGAGGTCTGTCTGAGTCATATGTTTCACATATGATCAGTACAGAGGCTAAACACCTCAACACTTTACTCAATAGCAAATAACACTTTATTTACTAAACACATCACCCTTGGTTTAACATTCAGGCACCAAAGCATGAGGCAATGATATGAACAGCAAAATTGTGACTAAACAATCCGAGTGTGTGTGTGTGTGTGTGTGTGTACACACTACAACCACCATAAAAAAGGTAGCCGATACAGTGATCTAAGAATGTTTCAGTTCCCTTTGCTAATCATTGCAGCACAGCTAGCATAATCTTGATGGGTTATACAAAATGACAATAATGCATGATGTGTACGACTGTATTAGTTTCTCCCAATCTTTAAGTAAATACGCTTAATTATGATTAATTTTTACATTAGTTTTATATTACATCTTAAGACTCTCAGCTGTCAGCACTGATAAAGTGATAAATTGTACCAAGTGGCATAGAAAAAGTAGGAATCCAGGTTTATGTCAAAAACATTTCCATATCGAGTTAAAAGCCTGATTTCTGGGAAGGGTTGGCGTCCAAATTCATTACCATTACTACATATTGGCATCATGCAATTTAAAACTATAACAATGAAGTCTTAGGTTAAAATACATGAGTGCCTCTGGAGAAAAACTGCTAGCATTGTTGGCCACAGACATAAAGATCATGGTTTTGACTTAATTGGTGTATTTGATCTTTTATTGTCTAAAGTAATACAATTAGACCATCATGAATAGCTATAAAACACCAATTTATAACAAGTTCAAATATAACAGATATCTTCATAGCCAAACTAGTGTTGTGGTCGATCCCAGATCTCTAGAGGTAGGGGGGGGTTTAACATCCAGCCTAATTCTGGCAGATTTTAGTTTCCTCCATGACTACTAAAGATCATCTGGCCTTTTTGACCTACAACCAACATAACAGTTGCCAAAAACGCCAACTGTTAAGTGGGCTGAATTGTCAACTGATTAAGAAATATAGATATCTTTATTTTACAATCTGATCACACTGATGATCATGCCCTAGAAATTAACTGCTAAAATATAAAAAAAATTCAATTAAAGGAGATCCAAATTAAAAGTTTTTGTCGCGATACTGGTTCGTGATTCAATGTCAGAATCTATTTTTTTTTTAAGGCAGATCAGCACAATTTCGCAAATGGACCCAAACCTTCTGAGATGACTGTATCATGACAAATGACTACACATTTCACCTGACAGGTCAGACAGCAATGTTTGGTATCCTGTGACAGATATACAAATAGTGAGATGACTTCATACGATATCAGAAGTTACCCATTAATATATAAATACATATAGAAATGTGTATTTTACATAACACGTTCTTTTCAAACTACTTCATATTGGGAAAGTCTAAGTGAAAGATCATCAAAAATTCATATTCAGATCTTAATTACCTCCCTCTGCAGATAACTAGCATATATGATAAAATATTGATAAGTACACTTAATGTTTCATAAAATCATCACTTACAGTTATTAGATCAAATTCTTTCAAAATATGAATAAACTATATATTACTTCAATATCATGCGGCTTACAAAGTGCATTACGATGTAAAAAAAACTGATATGAAACACAAACCTGCCATGAAGATGGGGGCTCCTGTAACAGCCGCTGTAACCTAGCCACATGAGCTAAGGAATGCATCAAACAAATGGTGCCACCAAAAGTAAGAAGACTCGTGACTGGCCGAAGATGTTTGTTGAGGAACTCCTCAACTAGAACTGTGTCGTACCATCTCATCACCTCCACTATGCATGGTAGAAGCTGAAATAAAACACGCAGATAGTTCAAACTTTTAATTTATCCAAAGGTTTAAAACTATAATCATTTTATGGCTAGCCGCTAAGTAACAATCGAGCAGAAACATGATAAATGGGTTAGTGAGTAAGTGAATGAGTGATTTGTTTAGCCTCAACAGTGGTCACACCCAGAAGTTATGGCTTAGATGCGACACTCCAGGAAAACATCTAACAAATACAGCTATGAGTCAGATTGAAAACTATAACCAAGAGACTTGAAGCGCACTGCTCAACCACTGCACCCAAATAATAAATGAGAAAAAATACAAAAAGAAAACAATTACAGGAAAAAGTCATCCTGGCAAATAATTTCTTAATGCAATCTTCTATCTTAGGAGAAGGTTAACTTACTTTGTCTAAAGTCTAGCCCAACTAATATAATATGTACATAAAGTTTGTGGGGAAACAAAAATAGTTCAAATATTGTGGCTGCTAGCTGAAAATATTTTCATGATAACTTCAAGTGAAACATATTTCAGGCTGTAACATTTAAAAAGCTTTCACAAATAAAACAATACACTAACGTTAAATAAATATAGTCAGTCAGTAACACAAAATATACATGACTATTACAGGTAAAAATGCAATTTCTGAGTCTATTTCTTTCTTGAAGGTGTCATGATAGACCATGATTATATGTCAAATTGCAGTTTTGGGTTAGATTAACATTTGGCTTGATGCCATGATTTGGCTACTTCATAATGGATATTTCTTCAACACCAAAAACGACGCAATGAAATTTGTTTTCACCGAACTAACATATTTAACATTCAATACTTATAGTGTATTTACTATTTATATTTATTAGTTAATTTATAAACATCACAGATCCTCACTCACCTGCTGACCCATTCGTCTCAGCTCCCATCTTGCATCAGCCGTTGATTCTATACACTGTAACAAGATGTGTCTCAATATATCAGATAACATCTGGTCCTTGTCATGTGATTCATCCACTTCATCCTCATCATGTGCCAACTTACGTAGAAAACAAACACGACAAACATCAGTACAATGCTGACAGGAAGAGTATGAAATAGATGAGTATGTTGTATACATAGTTTGTGCTCAAAATATAACATCTTAATAGATATTGATAACAGTTTTTGGCAGAATAGTTAAAATGCATAATAACACATCAAGAATTAGAACAATGGACATACACTTAGATATCCCAATTATTATCGGAGCAAGTTTGTTAAATGAAGTAGAACATTGGGAAAAATTTAAAGAATTATTTAGAAAATTAATAAAGAAATTACTTTTATTGCATGTCATTCACCAGACTGACCAAAATGATGTACAAAAATAATCATTTACTAATACACTACATTATAAATATTTAGTCTTCACACAAACTTAGGATTCACAATTTTCTAATTCTAATTCAATATTTTTGTTTTATAGCAACTTTTGTGCACAAGGTAGGCTAAATGGGCTACGTGACTTCCAAAGGTAAGGAGGTAAAGACAAGTGAAAGATGAAACACCCTTCCTTCTGACATAGCCAGACAAAGGTTTGAACCCATGGGCTATAGACCTGTGGCTATCATCAGCCATTAAGCAGTAGTTAACACTTAAAGGGACGGTCCACCCTCAGAAAATATTTCTTAAATATGTAATGCTTAGAACAGTAACCAAAAATTCCACAATAATAATCATGAAATATACCTGATATCATAGATATAGGGAAATAATCCAAAGTACAGGAGGGCCGCCATTATGGCTTCACCGGAAGCCAGATTCGAAGGCAGGAAGGAGAAAACTCAAATGCTCTGACATCACATAAGGACTCTCTAGACTGATGCAGATTATAGTTTCTCTTGAACGTTAATATCTGAGCCATTTTGAATCATCTTCCTCTTGTAAGGTTCCTTTTAGCTCAAACTGATATGGTTGTATGTCATTCATGATGTAATTTTAACAAGATAATTGCCTTATAATCTGGAATAATTCTTTGCTCACACTTGATCACATGCTTTTGTACAGGCTCTACCAGACATGGGGTCAATTCAATTCCGGAATTGGAATTGATTATTTAAAATAAATTGAATTTGAATTGAATTGGAATTGATAAATTTTGAATTGGAATTGAGAAATTATGAATTGGAATTGATTTGTTTTTCAGGAAGAATCCCCAGGCTGTCATTTATTCAGCACAGCCTCTATGTTGGAGTGATTGAGAAATATCCTCCCCGACCACTCACAGGGGAGCAGTACCGGAAAATACCCTGAGAGTGGTCACTGCCAGAGTGTTTTACATCCTCAGGGGGTCTTTAACATCCCGCTTTATTTTTAATAATTCAGTGGAGACGGCATCGATCCAGAACTTTGGTGCCTTATATATATATATATATATATCAGATACACACACCAACCGTGGCACCAGACATGAGTGTTTAACCAATTAAGTGGTCTGGATAACATGGGTTCTGCCCACAACACTGTGACACCATCACTTAGCATACCTTTAATCTATATAGAGATATTGCTATTTAGGAATTAATTAATTTTATCATCTCACTGGGAATGCAAACCATTTGAGATCTTTTGTAAACTTACCATATGTAAGTGGTTTAGTATCCAGCAGGGTTGTGAAAGTAAATATAGGATGATCTGACCCCTGCTGGGTGGAACTAGGCAAAAACATTCGTTTCAAGGCTCCTACTGGACAGTAGAATATAAACACATCTTTGATGATTACAAAATACAGGTTTACATTGGGATGCACACAAGATTATGATCCACCCACAGCACGTGACACCACACCTAGCATGGGTGTAATCTATATAGAGATATTGCTATTTAGGAATTTACCCCCGTTCCATGTTTAGAACGGGCAGAAAAACATATTTATGCACAAATTAATTTACCATTTAATTTTTTAATTCAGAAATATTTCTTTCATGACAATCCTACTTCGAACATAAACTACTCATAGTAGGTAGTCCAAGTAAGTACTCGGTAAGTACTCATGGTAAAAAGTATTAGGCAAAAAGAGTCGGGAGTTGATAAATTTGGAATTGGAATTGATCAATTTGATGTGGAATTGGAAATGACTTAATGGAATTGAGTGGAATTGGAATTGACAAAATGGAAATGACCCCATGTCTGGGCTATACAGACTTCAGGTCAACCGGATACGTTCAAGTGACGTCAGCATTCATGAGCTTCCAGTCTCTGTCCTAACTTCAAAATGGCAGCACCCACAGGCCACTAAAAGTTGATTAATCAGCACTTTGAACTGGATTATTTAATACGTGGGTGATCGTTTACACATTTTGACATTATTTATGATATTTGTGAGTATAGCTGTATTAGTCCTGAAAATTTGAAATTAAGGTGGACCATCCCTTTAATGGCTGGGATCTATGGTAATATTGTAATGATGTTTTCATTGATGTTCTCTCTTCATCCGCATATTACATACATATCTTAACACTATGCTATGCCAATCAAATCTACTACTACTACTACTAATAGCTGATAGTCAGTTATCTAGATAAATAAAACAAATAATACACTTACTGTTCGTTTTTCAGTATCCAAAGATAAAGCCAACAGTGAGTGTGCCGTATGACTGTGGAGACTTGAGCCAGACTTTTCTTTCTCCTCTGTCTTGGCATAATAGGAGTAATGTCTTCCGTAAGACTTAACTGATGATACACTATATCCATATACAGTACACATTCTGTATAAAAGAAACAAACATACATTCAATAATTCAAACAAGTAATACATTTTGTTTATCCTATAAAGATATTTAACGTTAATATATATATATATATATATATATATATATATATAATACAAGTATACACTATATAAAATAATTAAACTTCATGATAAATTTAACCAGAACAATTTAGATCGAGTCAAACAAGTAACACTTCTGCTGAAACAAGGGTGCTATAAAGACATCCTAACATTACCTTCTCAATTTAGATGTCCTTTGTAATGAAGCATTGAAAAGAAAACATGTAGATATTTAAATGGTATAGCAAAGGTCTAGTGCATTTTGGAAATCAAAGCTCTTTCATCCAAATGTAACAAGGTTTAATCTCCTTCAAACTGTAGGCAAGTAACTGTTTGTTTATAACAAACAAGCAATCAGTCTTCAAACCATGATAAACTAGTGACAGACAATACTGGTAGTCCTTGGGCTCATATTTTATAGGGGAATCTAATTAAAATACAACAAGGTATATATGTAGCAATAAAAAATATTTTCATTAAGGTTTTAATTTTGCTGAATATAAAACTTATTTAGGAGAAGAACAATTAAATTTAGATAAATTTCACAGAATTTGGAGTCGAATTCCCTGAAAGATTAATATAAATTAATGGAGCAATATTTTTATTCAATTCAAATGATAATGTCAGAGAGCCAGTTCTAAATAATCTCCTGGTTATTTAGGGTTAAAAAACATTATTAGATTTATTCATTTTTACTTAAATAACCAGGAATTAAATGAAAAACTCCAAGACACACATGAAGAATAAAAAAATAGCTGAACTATTTACACAATACAATCATATATAATAACTGGGTTTATTACAAAGTTAATACAAAAACTAATACCCCCCCCCCCACACACACACACACACCTACCTGCCACCAAGCTTAATTTCTTGGGTTGACCCAAGGCTACCTCCTGGTGATGTTACTGAACATAGTCGATGCTGCAACATCATAAAAATATCATCATCTCATTATTACCAAACTTTTATAATGGCAGAACAATTAAGAGTCCAATACTCTCTCTATCTCTCTCTGTGTATGTGTCTTTATATATATATATATATATATATATATATATATACAGTGTTCCATCTAGATGGTACAATTTTGATATCTGTCAAGTCATCCAGGAAACCGATTTAGAATGGGGAGGGATCAAGAAAAAGGTCTAATCTTCTCCACATAGTGACAGTTATAATACCAGTATAATAACTGATGTTGTAATCATCTTTAAGTTAAACCATCAGTACTACAGTAAATAGCAAAACAACTAGAATATACTACACACCAATGTAATATAAACAGTTAATATTATAATTGATTCATTCTTTTCTTCTATGTGTGTATGTGTGATTAGTTGTTTTGTTATTTACTACAGTACTGATGGCATAACTTTAAGATGATTATAATATCAGTTATTATACTGGTACTATAATCATCTTTAAGTCGTATAAGATAATTATAACAATTAGGCCAACTTATGATGAGATTAACTTACACTGATTGGTCAGTCACAACCAATTAAGGTCGTATGTCAAAGACTACCTGTAGATCCTTTATACTAATAATGGTAAGTTTGGATTTGTTTTATTACAGTCAGTTCGTAAGATGTGATTTTTCCATATCTCAACTTTAATAAAGGTTTTCTAAAGTTCTTAAAATTCACTTATTTAAATTAGCCTATTTATAATATTTGAACTGTTATATTTCTCTATTTATGTACAAAATAAGTCTGTACTTTGTGAGCCAGAACATATTTTAATTCTGTAGTCAATGTGCTTTAGAGAAAATCATGTTGATTAACACAAAATATTATTATTACTATTATTTTGTGAGCACGAATGCCCACTGCAACTGAGAGAGAGCAATGTGTATCCTTTATCATAGCCTTCAGTTTCGCATGGTGTACACTACTCAAAACAATTAATGGAGCAGGGTGGTTTTAACTAATTATTTTCTATTATCCGGTCAAAATAGGCTAAAACCTTTATTTTTAATTAGGTGCATACCCACCACTGAGTCAGTCGGTCAGTCAGTCAGTCACACAACCTGAATCACTCTAAGTGAAAATCGCAGAACTACGTTGATGAATTCTGGACAAAGCCCTCATTGAGGATACTTATGTGCTTGTAATTCGTTTTGCATGTGTTGTTTTTGTTATGAATGCTTCTAAACACTGGTTACCTAGAGATTTGGTGCATCCAGAAGTCAGGTTGCATGTTGTGGAAATGGTATCAGATGATGACTGGGTATGCAAGAAGGCCAGGCCAAAGCCATCAGAGTTGTACTATGGCCAGGAAGAACTATCACATAGTGAGCTGTGCCCTCTAGAACTTGTTTGTTACAGCCAGACAGCTGCAGTAGGGCCTCCGACAAGCCATTCACGCCCAAGCAAGCTACTGACCTGACAGTTGGGAACAGTCTCTGTCAAGAATGTAAGAGGGCTTTAAGACCATCCAAAGCCATTATCTTACAGCCAGGCTGAACTTCAGCCTAAAACATCACAATTGGCAGATTGCTGAATGGGTAACTGTACTGTTCTCAGATGAGAGTTGTTCACTGTATCTCGCAACGATGGTCAAATGAGGGTGTGGCAACCCCAGGTAGAATGTTTTGCAGCAAGTATTTGGACTTGGTGTTGGCTCAGTGATAGTGTGGGCTGGTATGTGTTTATGGAATTACACAGATCTGTACATTCTTCAACCAGGTTGCATAACTGCATTTTAATATCGTGATACAGTACCGGAACCCATCAGTGGGAAAAGAATGAGGTGATCAACATCATGACTAAGGCCTCCCAAGGCCAGTTAATGACTTTGGGATGGTCCACTTTCAGCAGTAGGTTAACGTTAATTGACTGATCAGGAGCAAGCCAAATTATTGTCTTGAGAGATGTAAATATTTGTGGGAGGCATACACATTACTAACGATTGGTTGGCATTAGTTTGTGATTGGCTAAATAAAAATATGTTTAGAAAATGCCGTTGTCAAACATTATAATCGCTCATGGCAAAGGCATGATTAGCTTAATATTGTGACTTAGATAATACTGAATTCACAAAAAAAATAATAATAAAGCGATAGCTACAGTTGAGAAATGCGAAATTGGCTAAATAATCAAAATATAACATTTGCTCTCCTAATTGTTATGAGTAGTGTAGTGTGTTTAATTTTCTTTCTCATTTAAAAGAACACAATGTTGTGTTATTACTGTACTTCTTAGCATCAATCAATCAGATATAGTTTTATTCCTACCCTTGTCCAAGCAATTCTTTTAAAAAAATGGAAGGGAATACACCTTCATTTAAAATTTAGATGGAACACTGTGTGTGTGTGTGCGTGCGTGCGTGTGTGCATGTGTGTGTGTGCGTGCGTGCGTGCGTGTGTGCGTGTGTGTGTGTGGATGCATGCATTATATATATATATATATATATATATATATATATATATATGGAGGAAGAACTTGCATATCGCTTTCTGTAGATATGATATATAACCCACTGATAACATTTTATAAACACCACTAACTTCCATAAACTTCCACTAATAACATATCGAAGCATAAATGGCAAACATAATCTAAAATAGCCAACCAAGGTACTAACTCATTAAAGCAGTTAACCAAATATATATAAACAACTGTGTAAAACTTCAACTAAGCCAATTAATAAAACATACTATAATACAGTCCCCCCATTGAATTACATCAGTCAAAGCCTTCACTGAGAAAAGACAAAATTTGATTGTAATGTGTACAAAGAAAGTTTCCATTCATCCTCCACAGCATGGAGTGTTTTGTGGTATAATAGCACACTGTCATAAAAAAGACCACACAGGTATAAAAACACACACAATAAGCTCGGTTTGACCAATATGACATATATGATATATACTGGCAATAGCGAAATAAAATGAGTTCAGTTGTTTAGAGTCTAAGTGCTGGTTACACCTCAGATACACGGCCAAGAGCTATCTGCCAGGGGAAACAAATCTCACAGACATGCCAATAATCCAGATTTGAACCCACAACCTGGACATTTGCAGTACAGTGATCTAACTTCTACCCAACAAGAACACCCCATAAATATAAATAAGGAATAGGTAAGGACGTCAAATGTGTGTACTCTGTTAAACAGAAATAATTTATTATTGATTTGGTGATTTTGCTGAATAAAGGTGGCACACATATTTCCTTTGCAGAACATTTCAACTTGTCACAAACAATATCGAATATTTAAAACATTAGTTGCTGTCTTTCTACACGATAGATCATAAATCAATAAGAATAAGTTAACAAATAAATAAATGTAACTTGATATCAACTTATTGCCATAAAATTTACAAATGTTTTGAACCAAACTAGTTAGTGATTGTATATGTAAGCCTGACAACGGGTGTCTGTTATCTGTAGTTAGTTAGTGCAAAGCGAAACAGCTAATTTAAATGATAAACTGGAAAAACCCAATAAAAGGGTAGAATTAACTACGGTGTGAGCTAACAACTGGCACGATAATCTTACATGTGAAGAGTGGCCATTTTGATGGCAGTGTGTTTGGGGTACATCGAGAGGCCGACTGCTAGCATGAATAGACTCAGAATTAGTGCGTTGTCTCTCCACATAAACATTCTGGACGGGAGAACTCTGAGGATGGCACAACACAAAGCAACACCACATTAAACTATGAGTGAAGTAAAAAAACATTTACATAAAAGCTACAGACCGTATGTAGTGTCCTATAGACACACAGCATTAAACAGAAGTGAATCTCTTCAAGAGAAAAGAACCAGCACAAATGCAGCAACATTTATCGCACCGTTACCTGTGATTTCCAAAAGAAATAGCAAACAATTAGCTGTTTCTTGGGAATATAAATTCACCATCTTTGTGATATACCGTAGTCAAATTTCCAAATAATTGTTAATTAGCCTGAACTTATTTTTGGTAATTACGAGACATGTCACATCCAAACCCTTACACTCGTACACTGTGTGTCTATTGGAAACTACAACTGGTAGGTCAATAAATGATGCAAGATATACTTTATGTTATCACACTGAATGTCTATTATCTACACATATAAATTGTGTGAAACATATATCAATAACAAAGAAAAAAAAATGAATATTCATTTAAAATATGGAACTGAACTGCAAAATAAACTGTGTGGGTGGGTGTGTGTGTGCAAACATTCATGTGTGCACACGCCTGTCTGACATGAATGCATGCAAAAAAATAGCTATTCATCTTATAAACAATTTATCGATGAACATAATGGCAGTATGCTATCAATTTATATTTCAATATGAATGTGAGAGGAAATGAAAAATTTTCATGTTACAGGAAATGCTAGTTCATGTCAATGATTAAATCATTTATCCTTAAAGCTTGACACCTGGGACATACAACGAAGGGGAAATTTATTTTAATTTCACTCACTGACCTCTTGAATTTTGTTTACCTTGCTCATTAATAGCATAGGCATGACATATGTATATCACTACTGACTCTTGTCATGCTCTGTTAACAAAACTATGTACAGTATGTACAACAGGCTCATGCTGTTTTTCTTTACAACATTTCCATCTTCATATTTCATGAAAAGTGGAGAGTCACTATAACTTTGTGGCTTGTGATGATAATTAATGATGAGCACCAATGGTTACCACAATTATGATTTCATATTCTACTTTGTATGTGCTACTTCCAAGATCAGGCACCTTAAAGTCCTACATGACCATATAGTGATCAAATTACTGAGTAAATTAAATGCGTCATTTTAAATAAAGCATAGGTGCATTGCAAGTACATTACTAGTATAAGAACAAATTCACACCAGAAAACAGATGACTAGTCTAACAGAACAGCTTTGCAGCAAATGGCACTTTTAATATGACCATTAGCATAACTAACCCATCAGTCCTGTCAGAATTATAACGTCAAACTTGTTTAGGAGTACATGGCTAGATTTTCCACTCATTTTATACACAGGTTCAATCCAATACCCTTTAAATTGGCCCCCCCCAAAAAAAATGTATATGTCAGATTAACTTATACATAGATGTAAGCAAAAAAACGTATTTAATATTCTCTGAATTGAAGCAGGCTTATTCATTATGACAGACCATTTATGGTAAATAATCAATTTACACAAATGGAAGAAGTGAATGATATGATGCGATTAATATGCACTGCACTGAATGCATCATATAATGTGGATACTCTAATACCACACTGATGAAGTATCATAATATTGAAGTCTCCCAAGATAATAATGTGGCAAATGAGGATCATGCAACACTTCCTACACAAAGAAAAACTAAAAATTGTTAGTGTATTTGTATAAGATAATTTAAGCTTGAAATAAATTTGAAAAACTGTTCTAGAACATTAATAATACTCAACATACGAAGAATATCCCTACAACAAATTACAATTCATAACGGAATAAAATAAAAAATTTAGATAACGATAATAGAAAAATCTGGCTAACAACATATTTAATAACATTTTTCAAAGATTCAACCAAATATCCTAATAACATCACAACAAACATCACACTGAAGCAATGCCGATACATTAATGTTCAAAAAGCTCCAAAACATTCAGGTGTCGGACAAAGATACACGTGAATATCATTGCGATCATCCAAAATATAGTGGTTTCGTTTTTGACATCACTCGCTTCACTTGTTTATTACAGCATCAAAGCAGGAAGTATATTATCTTTACATACGCAAGAAGAACGTCTCTCTGAGATATATCTACGACTATTGTGGCCTGCCTTCATGGAGTGATGCAACACTCGACTGCTTCCTCTAGAAGATTCTCTGTCAAAAATAAACATTAAAGTATCATGAATATCTTGCATCAGAAATAATTATTTTTGTGGATATCACAAATAAATCCTCTTTATTTTCCCACATGATATATATATATATATATATATATATATATATATATATGTGAAACAAAACATGTAGTCATCAAATGTTTTTCAATTAATCAGAACACAAATGTGTATATGGAGTTAGAATCAAAAAAGAAAAACCAATTAATTTGTCAAATTATTTTTAGAATGATCATCTTTCCATTACAATTCAGCTGGAACTGGAGGTAAACATCACTTTAACCAATGTCACAGTATCAGGTAAATGTTTAGAGGAATGAGGTTCAGTGTTCTGATAGCATAATCGATAGAGCACTGCATGGACTACAAACTTCCGGGTTGTGGCTTTAAATCCATCTCCTGCACATGTTTGTGGAATGTTTTTCTAGGGAATGACCCCTAACAAAATGTCCAAGACGTGACCAGTGCTGATATAAAACAAACCACGCACTAGCACACTCACTCACTCACTCACTCACTCACTCAACAGACAAACTGAAGATTTTTCAATGGTAGAAGACATCATTTAGACAGTCTTACCTTGAACTATATCCACTGATTATTATTATTATTATACTAATAGTTAATAAGATCAAATAGCACCAAAACCTCAACCAAAATCACAGTTCATAATATGTCATATTTAAGCCATGTCCAACTCTTGACAATAATTATTTTAAACATAGAAGTGACTTGTCATATCTGCCACATTTAGTCAGACTTGAAACTTAACCAAAACAATCGGAAGACTGAAATCCAACATGAAGCAAAGTGTGGCACAGTTAAGAAATGCTAACTGTTATCCAGAGACCATTACAAAAACATAGAAAACCTAAGCATAACAACAAATGTATTTGGAATTAGACACAAAGCAATGAAACTTGCCTATTTCTTTAGTAGTACATAAAATGAGATTCAATTGGACATATTCCTGAAAGGTTATTTATCTTAGGAAATAAGATAAGTATGATAATAATAATAATATTATTAATAATAATAATAGTAATAATGCTTGATCGTAGGAGACATTCAAGGATACTGTATAATGAAATTACATAATCATAGTCACCCTCTGACTGGTCGGACATCTCAAAAACTATCATCATTTAACAATCTGATAACAGCAGTTAATTTGAGTAATTTCACTTGACAAGCAATATAATATTCAATAACAAATTTCCCAAATAATTATAACTTATCTTAAACTTCCTAATTAGGAGATTACTAGACATGTAATCAAAAGGCTCACACTCATGATTTGAGCAACCATGAGCTACTATACGGTATTATCATGTAGTAATACACACACACACACACACCCCCACACACACACACAAATATATATATATATATATATATATATTAAATGCAAAATTATCATAATTAATAATCATAATAATCTGCTCACCAAAAAATATTAATTAAGACTTCTATGCATTAACAAAATTAAGTACATTCTATGCTATGCTAGATAATAATTTATTTTTTAAACTAACCTATCAACTCTATTTGTCATGTTATCAGATGTATATAACTGTTCCTTGTCTTGAGAGGATGAAAGTGATCCAAGATTTGCTGATCCAAATGTATAAAGCCAATGATTCTTGATGAGGAATTGTAGGATCAGTTCATAGGCCAACAGTCGTCCTTCTCGCCACTCCCAAACCTGACTCAACTTCATGCTATCTGTGTGAAAATATTATAAAACGTGAAAATAAAGATGCTATCTATGCTAAATGGAATGATTTCACTCAAATAATACTACACAGATTCCTCCTGAAACAATATTTACATAAAAGAAGACAAGATGGCTGCCTCAACCACAAACCATACCCTCTAGATTCAATCAGCCACGCAAAGCATGAGGAAAAAAAACAGAACCATAAAAGGTGGCATTGAGTATAAAATATCATCCAATCCAATTTTAGATTATTTGATCTTCTGGTCTTTTTTTTCCTTTGATAAAGCACTCACCTAACCGTTGTTAACTAAATTTTGTAACTTTGATTTGACAGACAAATGTATTTTAAATAAATATCCACAGAAAAATTTTATAAAATATTTAGATGACTGAAAATGACTGTAGGTCATCTTATTGAATTGTAATTAAACTTAAGTCAGACCCCATCATACCTTTTCTGTATATTTCAGTACATCTTAACTGCTATATAGATCACACCCCTAACATAATTTGTATTATTTATATGTAAAAGGTGACAACAGACATAGTGGAAATATTACACTCAACCCATATCTTTGATCTTAATACAACTGGCTGAATTTAATTAGCTATAAATGAATTTATAAAAAGTGTTTAATTACAATACATTTAATGCACTTTAGTTACACTTTATTTTACACTAAAATTTGAAGAGTTTCATTTTCTTATCACATGTGTCATTATAAATTATTTATTCAAACAAATAATTTAAAAATATATGCTACAATTTTGTATTACTTCATTTTATAGCAATTCTACTGGATGCCTTTTTCATAGTATAATGTATTCTGTGGGGTGATTGGCTTCTGCTAGTAATGATCCATAATTAATTATACAGTATTATTATTCTATTAAAAATAAAATATATAACTCAGTTTATTGTGTCAGTAACTGGGCCTTCATAAAAGTTTTCATCTTTGTTTTTTAGTAACAAGTATAAAGGTATTTTCTTTCAAGTTAAGCATCTTATAGTTATAACATTTCACAATCCATTGAAAATGAGATTGCGAGAAGTCGGAATTGCTTATATAAAAATAAAGGAATTGGAATTGATAAATTTGGAATGGGAATTAAAGTTTGCGACAAGACAACAATTAAATCCACAAATTAATTTACCATAAAATATTATAATTCAGAAATATTTCTTCCATGATACTTGGAATATAAACTACTCGGAGTAGGTACACATTGTATGTTTGTATGTATGTAGTATATATTATCATATATATCACTGAATAAAATAACTTGAATTTAAAAAAAATTGCATCTTTTTGGTGTTGTAAAAATTATATAGAATTGAATTGGAATTGATAAATTTGATGTGAAATTGGAATTGATCAATTTGATATGGAATTGGAATTGACAAAATTGAATTGACCCCATGTCTACAAGAAACATAATACTAATAATGAAGACAGGCTTTAATAAATAACACACACAAAACAACAAACAAATAGCCATTTGATTAAAACAGATGAACTAGCTTAATTATAACCCATGTCATATATTTTTTTACAATTTGTTATTAGAAATTTTATTTATCAACACTAATAATTTAAAGTATCTCATAGTTTTACATCTTTTACACTAATTGTCATAGACTCAGTTTTATCCCCAAAGGAATTTCATTTCAAGGCAGCATTCATTAAAGGACATAATATTAGGATTGCGAAAAAGCAGGTTAAAGTAGTTTTTTAAACCAACTTAGAGTACACTATTTTATATGTTAATATATTAATACTGAGAATGTCAAAATACACCAGTCAAATATATCTGCCAAACAGTGACTGGATAGGTGTTCTTTGAAAACCTTTATCAATTTATCCAATCACTCTGCTGGTAAAAATTAACCAGGATTACTAATTCTTCTTCAAATCCATTATTCTATAATGGACATACACAAATAAATAAGATATAATGAATAATATCATGATTTGATGCATTTATTATTTAAATTTCACTTTATATAATAGTAAATGCTGACACTAACAATTTAAGTTGATCATTCTAGGTTAGATTTCTAGCACTGTGTTCTTTTTTCAATTTTTATGTGATCTCTAAAATTTGTTCGGTCCTCATTAGCATTATAATTAATTATCAATTTTATTAATGTTAAGTGTCTTACCACGTTTGCCTGTCAACCATTTCTTCAAGGTTATACGACTTTGAGTACCAGCATATGGTACACCTGGTACTCCCAAGTGATTGCCTGGTGAGTGGTCATGTGACATAAAGGCAGTATCAGTGAGCCACTGATGACACAAGCCATGCAGAACTAACTTCAACACCTCAGGGTTGCTACTGTTCTTTGCAACTGAAAAATATCATAGTAAGTCGTTATTATACCAATGACGTGTACTGTTATTTACCCCCATCCAAACACATCACCACCAGACTGTCACTGATTAACTTAGCAAAACTTAGGATATTTATTTGTCTGGAAAGCTCTCAGTGCTTGCCTGATATATATATATATATATATATATATATATATATATAAAATACATCATTGAAGGTAGATAAGATGATGATGATTGATTGATGTTTTACGGCCACACTTTTGTGCACAAGGTAGGCTAAATGGACCGAGCGACCTCCAAAGGTAATGAGACGAAGTGAAAGACAAAACAACCTTCAGATATGCCCACGCCAGGATTTTGAACACGGGTAGTGATCTGTGGTCCAACATGCTACCGCTAGACCACGGAGGCGCCCCGAAGGTAGATAAGAGAAAACAAAAGAAGGCTAAAATATAAAGGGAGTAAAACTAAGGATTATTACCAAAAAAGAACAATAATCCAAATGCTTAGTTATCAAGTCTTAGAACAATCACTTTAATGACTACTTTATATGATCACCTATAACAGGATCAAGTGTATAACTCAAAATACATGCTCATGTGAAATAGCATTTTGCTATGTACTAATTAGACATATAATGAAATTGTAGCAAGTTTATTTATGAAAAGTTCACAGCTGCTATAGTTATATACAAATTATAATAGCATGTGATATAACTGTGACAGTGGTAATGGTCTGTGAAATAGGATGTGTTAGTGTGCCTTTGAGTGTTCCTGATGTATAAGAAAAATACCATGGTCTAAAATATACTCTAGGATTATATATATATATATATATATATATATACACACACACACATACATACAGTCATACCCCACCTTACATCATTAACTGGTTCCAAAAGCTATAAGGTAACCGGGTTTTTGATGTAAACCAGATTTAATGCCTTAAAATGCCTCTTGATGTAAATATTTTTATTGTAAATACATTGTTTATGTTTTTAATGTGTTTTTATTGCATTTTAAATTGTGTTTTAGATCCTTTTATTGTTAATTTATTTATTTCATGTATTATTATTATGGTGTAGGCAACATAGCTGAGTGATGTAATGTTGGACATAATGACATTCACTGAACTGAAATTTACTGTAGAAAGTGTCGGAAAGGTGAATTCAAAGTAGGCTGAAATTACGTAAAGCACAGTATTACTATATATATATATATATATATATATATATATATATAATGTAATCAATTTCACCAAATCAATGACACCATCAACTAACCTATAAACTTGAATATTGTGCTAGAGACCTGTCTCACAGTACATGCCATATGACCAAGGTACATACTAAACACAAGAGAATAATGTCTCCACAGAGGTAAGAGATGTTCAGATGGGATTTGCTGCAATAAACAGAAAACAGAGAATGTTTATTTATACATAGATAATAATACATCCACATACACTTAATAACTAAATCTCTCCTGGCACAACAGAATTGATATCGTGCCAATGGCCTGCTTCAGAAATGAAATGAACTATATGCATTGTTTATATTTATGACTCAATATTTTCTTAACACTTTCCTAAATATCTGAATCTCACAAATAACTGGCAATAACCAGTACTAGCACATACCTTGACAAGGTGAACACAGACACCAAGTAAACCTTCAGCCTCGAAATCACTGAGAAATGTGAACTGCTTCAAAAACATGGCCTCGTTCTGAAAGTTATATGATCAGTGGAACAGGCTAGGACAAATGTTTATTATATATAAGGGTCTGTTTAATATCACCATTCATTTGTATTATACTATACTGTTTTATATATTTTACAATTGTTATTTCATATGACTAATGGCACTTTAAATTATATAAACAAACACCAATCAATTATCAGTAAGATATGTGTATAGATATTACTCACGTTTACATCAGCATTACCAGGATTAAGTTTCAGTACGAGTTCACTGAACGTCCGAACAGCAACCTGTTCAATTACATGTATTTAACAATGTGAAAACTGAATTAATATACCCACATGAGGCAAACATCATACATATCATGAAAGTAGAAGATCAGGGCCATACTGTATGATTAATCATAAATAAAACAAAAAATGGGTTGAGTAACCAGCTGTCATGCAATTCAAAAGTATTTTGTCAATATAAAGTCTTAATGGGAAGTTTGAACAAAAAACCCATACAGTCTGGCTCCGTCATAATGGAATATCTGGATTCCATAGCCATAAACTATGTTTAAACAATGCCAGGCTGTAGTTTGCATGTTACAGTTACATCTTTAATTAGCAACTAATTTCCAGGCATGAGATGATAACATATTAATTGAGGTATTCAAGTCAGAAATTTAAGGCAGCATGAATATAAGTGTGTCAAAACCTCCAATTAGTTTATTATAAAATACTCATAAATCTAGACTCCAAAAGATATATATTCCTTGCTATTTTGCAATTAGTAAACTATGAATACTAAAATTATACACTCTGCTTATAAAAAGGTTGTAGATATATCTGACTACTGTATGTGAGCTTTAGAGGTAAAACACTCACTCCGAGCTTCTTATTTCAGGTCCAAACATTTCAAATCAATAAAGAGAATATAATTTTTGGTCTGTGACCAATCCATTTTAGACAATAGCATTAAAGGTGGATATTAAAGATCCTCCTAGTATGTAACCAAAATTCCCATATTCTGGCTATACCTTTACACAGTGCTACCCTTCAAGTGGTGGGGGGAGAAATCTTTACCAAATAAAAAAAGTATACACTGATTATTAAACCAACTTGTTAATGTGTGTGTGTGTGTGTGTGTGTGTGTGTGTGTGTGTGTGTGTGTGTGTGTGTGTGTGTGTGCCCATGTGTGTGTGTGTGTGTGTGTGTACAATGAGAAACAAACACATTACAAATCATACCTTAAGTTCACATCTTCCCAGATAGGCAGAGTAACATTTGATGGCATTTTCTCTGATGCTGAGTTGAGTGTTAGACAGTAGAACAAAGATAACATCTTCTAGTGCCTTGCTGATAAACTCTGGCATGGCCGTGAACTCAGATGTTCCAAACTGGAGTAACAAAATATAATTGTTAAATAAATCTTGTATATGCACTAGGATAAATTGGAATATCGTTGTGACTGGGATGGCAGATTTTTACATGTTTATCTACCTAACTGAGGAAAATGTTTGACGATCTGATATTTAGTGCTTCCCGATGCAGGTCAATACTCTAAACAAATTTAAAACACACCTACTATAGTGCTACAGCCAAGATTCGAACTCTGAAGTCTCTGCTACAGAATGATGAGTTCTATGCCAGAACACATTTAACTAGCTACATGGGTAAAAGTCGGCATCAAGGTAAAGTATATCTATTTGCATTTGTTAAGCCTTAGTTTCTGATAATTTATGTAGAATGTACTTATACAGAACTAGTAGACTCAATCCTGAAGAGTGGATGCTCCGATGTATTGTGGGTTCAAATCAAACTCCTTCCCATGTCATGGGATGTTTCACTGGGGATTGCTTCTTAACCATATACCTTAAGTATGATCAGTGTCAAGGCCAAACAAAAACTCGCTCAATCCCGAAGAGACATTTGAATATTTTAGGGTGCTTCTGTGGCCACAGATCTATAGCACCCAAGTTCAAACTCTGTACATGCAATGTAAGAAAGGCGTTTCATCAGCAACATTTTACACTTTATATGAAGATTTCCAATAGGAAAGAAAAAATAATCCTACCTTAAGTATGAATTCACATTTAACTTTTGCTTCCGAATCTGTCACTGGCCCCTCAGATACAATACTGTCAGGCAAGATGCCAATCCACTGAAACTTGCGAATTACAGTGTTGACAGCTGAAATATAAGCAAGAAAATCTGTCACTACATCTTTCACGTAAGTAATATTGGCTAAAGTCTTGTTCAAACAACAAATCTAATCCAGGAATCTACATACCCATCACAGCACCTTCAATAGATTGCCATGTACTGGTTCTACTGCTACAAATCTGAAATAATAATTTCTTTTGCATGAATATTGAAAAGAGACCAACCTAATTTAACACAGATTATCAATCAGGAAAGTTATTTTCACCTTTGAGATTCATAATTAACTGCAGACTGTTATGTTAGTAAAGTCAACTTTCATAAGCACATGAATAAATCTTACATAATTTCAGACCAACCCAATGAAAAGCTATAAATGAGTTAAACCTTACACTAATAAGGTCAGTAAAGAAGACACACAGTTGTTGCATTGTGAAACGTTCGACAACATAACCAAGTCTTGATATACAAGCTGATCTTATTGGAGACCATACATCAGTTAAACCAAGTATGATCGCACTCTGAAAAAATAACTTGTATATTTTAATACATTACACACACACACACACAAAATGAATTTGGGGTATTGGAGAAAGATTAAATTAAAATCAACCAAAACACAGAGATCTCATAGTTTAATTCTGACTTTTTCATGACTTTCCATGACAAAAATGTGTTTTTCATGAGTACTTTTTGCTATATTGGCGAGACATTTTAAAAGGACAGATCTCCAGTGGTTTTTCAGTGGTGGCCTAGGATGCCCAAGTGTTACATTCAAAATGGATTAGATCCAAATCTACTATTATATTATAGATTTCCTACGTAAATGTTTTGTGGGCCTATAAATAATGTTTTTCTCACTACCAATTGTGAATTCTAAATGAAAATAAGGAAGATTTATACCTATACATAACAACTAAAGGTGCTCTCAAAATATATGATTCAATTACCACCATTCAGAAGCTACACTTGATATTTTAAAAAGCATTTATTAACATGTAGCTTTGGATGGAAGCCATGTTTGATCTTTACGCAAAACTGGAAGACTTAATGGGAGTTGAGTCAATTCAGTCTTCCATTATTGTGCAGAGATCAAGTATGGCTCCAGATGTTCACCAATGCCCCAGATATGTAGAAAAGAAGAAATCAGAAAATATGCAGATAAGAAAAATTCTGAAATTGTAGGCATATCATATATAAAAAACAGAATATCACCACAGAAATTATTTTGAGTTTTTATTAAAACCTTCTTTGGACTGGAATTGACAATTTGCAAATTGAGATAAATTTCAGGACTTCCAACAGCAGTTATCTATTTTCCATTACATTTAGAAAAATTAAAACTTCATGATTTTCCAATAAATAACAGATGTCTGTGATATTCATCAGCTATCATAAATTGACATTACAAACAAACTTTTTTTAACAATTTCCCATGACTATAGGAACACTGCACCTCTATATAACATCTAATAAAAACTAGGAATATTCAGGTATATGCATTTACAATACTGTTTACACAACTCACCTTAGCAGTTCTAAAAATACTGCTACGTATACTTGGGCCTGCTTCCCTCAGCAAGTCCATAATATGTACAACTGTTTGGCTGCGAACAACAGGCTTAGTTTGGGCTGAAGGAAAATACTGTTTGGTAATTAATAAAGTACATAAATAACAGATGTCCGTGATATTCATCAGCTATCATAAATTGACCTTACAAACAAACGAACACCAAATTGAATGCATGTACAACAATATAACAATAGGTTCTATATTAAGCTAAAGTACCTTGTTTCAGTGTGTATATTAAGCTAGTCAGTATCTCACTACTTGCCTCATTATCATGAAACCTATAAAAAAACATATTATTTAAGTAAATGAACTTTCTGATATAGCCTAAAAGACCCATTATATAATGATTTAATTAGCTAAACCTAAACATCTCTGTAAGCATATAGTAAACAAATATTTATATACACAACCTCAATTCATCTCACCAAAGGAGTATATGCTCAAGTATTTCATTAATCTGTGACTTGTGTTCTGGATCAGTGACACCGTGGCCTGGTCTAACCCCGTTGTCACTGGCTTCTGACCAACCAAATCGCCTAACAAACACATAGCACACAAATCTATTGAGTATGTCTTGCTGGGTGAAGAAGGACTCGGGCATGGAAGAACTATCCAGGCTCACATCATGTAGATAGTGATCATCATCAAAGGCATTCTGGTCGCCTGTAGACTGGATCCTGTGGAATAAATACTCCACAAGAGTCTTCAAGGCTTTTAGCTCGTCATTTATGCACTTAGACTGTTGCACTGCATCAAACAGTTTTATCGCAGTCATGTTTCACTCTGAAGCTGAAAGTAGCAAAATACCTGATACAAATTATAATTCTAGAAGAATACTAAGAATTGGCTACAATCACACATAATGTATTAGACAAAAACAAATTTAGGGTTCTTATTTGGGATAAAGGTTAATACATATCTCACCACATACTGAATGTATTACATATTTTCATATTTAATTAAACATTTAAATATATTGGATTAAAAGTTAGTAGAATCAAAGCTTGAATAAAACATCTGATTGTACTAAACAGAACTGTAAATAAATAAATTCAAAACAGTCATAAGTTTTACACAATTATTTACATCAGTTCAAAATCATTCCAGGCTGTTGTGTGAGAAATACAGAGCTGTTTCTAGGGTTCAGTTAATGTGGTGGAGGTCCCACTGACCTCTTCAGAAAGTGCGGAATATTGCTGATACAAGGTGAGTAAATAGTGGATTAAAAGCTATAATTCTCAGATAAAATGGCGTTATCATAGTCAGAATTAGGTGTTTAGTCAGCACAAAACTAGATCATTTATTTTCAGGTCATCATAAGACCAAGCCAACTGCTAGCATAATATATAATCCTATAGACAACACACAGACAGGAATCTGTTAAAGATGATAAGACTTAAAAGACTCACTGAACACTATCACAAAGGTATGTCGGATATTTTTCAGCAAAACATAGCCAGTGGTTTTTCAGCAAAACATAGCCAGTGGTTTTTCAGCAAAACATAGCCAGTGGTTTTTCAGCAAAACATAGCCAGTAATTTCTTAACCAGATTATGGTTTGCTCCTTGTTGAAGCCGATTCCTCTTTATGTCATGCATCCACCAATGGCGTTTTCTTTGTTTATTATGTTTTTTTTTTAAATTGCATACATTTATATGCAATAGAACTTAATTGCATATTAGAACAAACAGACATCCAAATAAAAAATCTTACTCCATTAAAGAGAATCTGAAAGTGATTGCAAGAGTACAAGGTGAATCGGAGCCCATGATGATATTCCAAATGACCCACCCACCATCAAACAATTACTGGGGATGGCTGTGTTATTTATATCCAGCTTGTATTATAATTGTGTCATAGAATTGAACATAAGAATAACTGCATTAAATGACCAGTACACCAACCACATAAGGACTGATTACAGGATCAAGGTAATCAATTACAATTACTTACACGATACATTTAGTATGATCATGATAATACTTAATGTAATTGATTATTATTGTAATTACATTTTAAGTAATCATGAATACAATGTATATCACAAAAATGCATGTCTATATGTACTGCACAAAGATATATCATTGGGCAGGAGAATAGATTATATATATATATATATATATATATATATGTGTGTGTTTTCTCCTGCTATATAATGAGCACTGATTTTCTACACTACCTCCCTGCAAATATGCCAAAATTGCTGCATCATTGCTATTTTGGCATATACCGGTAATTTACATTGTCTTGGTTATTGCTGTGTTAGTGACCAAAACGTACCATCAAAAGCTGAGTAGTAGATCTATATCTAATTGACAATATGTCTAATTATTTCTTCATATGCTGTTCATTGAATGTTTCATCATGCCGTTAATTTAATTTTGAGGTCCTAGGTATGCGCTAACAGTTTGTGTAAACGGTCGTTATAACTTACCTTGATCTATTGACAGTATTGAGTATACAAAACACACTGATACTAATAACGAATTATGAAAACAGAACTATTTCCGGTGTTCAAAACGTTACTTGGAAATACTGCAGGGAAAAGTTCAAATTTTTAGGTTGGCTTAATGGACGGTATTACCATAAATCGTAATATTTTAGGCCTAAAAATAACATTGGCTTAATGGCTGGATCGGCTTAATGGTACTTCAAAATCAAAGAAAAATAATAACATTATAGCATTGCTGCATATAAATGCGGATGCAGCAAACTGAATCACTCCATGAAGCAATTTGTACAGCAACATCAGGGGAAGGTGTTTCTTGAACAATTTGACAGGATTTTAGATTTTAAGCCAATTCCTGTTTATGTCATGCACCCACCAATGGTGTTTTCTTTGTTTATCATGTGTTTTTAATTGCATAAATTTATATGCAGTAGCATTCAGTAACAAATTATGTTGCTCCATTTCCAACAGAGAAAGCTGCAATTTAGACTGATTAGCCATGTTCTTGGCATGAAAATCTTCAGCATATTCCTGAATAAGCATTCTAAAGATGTAACAACAGGATATTGTTTTAATAATAATTTTATAGGTATTTTTTGGCATTTAGACTTTAGAGTAAAGGAGGCAAACTTTGGTCATAACAACTACCGGGCAATTGCTCAATGCATTTATAATGGTTCATTTGATATCAAACAAAAATCTAGAATGTTGACATATGATACGGCATGTTTCAGTTCACCCGTATTGATTATGTGATGCTTGTGGATATAGTGCGAAGAAGTGGCCATCATGTCTAGTAACTTTGGGCACTGGTCGTGTAATTTCAGGCAGCCAATAATTCGGCTACAAATCACTCTGCATACCTTATTTAAGTACAATTTATTTTTACATTATTATATAGAAGCATTTATTAATTAATAAATTTACACTAAGTAAAGATACCAACATGTACTTACTTATCTTACCTGATAGAACCAGGTATGAAAAAAATGGGACGATTTGTTTTTCACAGGTCATCCAACGGACAAGTCTCCAAACTCTCGCATGTCTTGAAATGTTGTATGTAAACAGGAAAACGTGCTTCATTATACAAAGTGAAAAAGGGCATTCTTTTTATTGGTGCAAGATATAAGTAGCTGTGAGCCCGTTTTGAAGCATGAATGAAGTCAAAACAAAGTTGCCCGAATTTACCCGCCTGCCAGAAGTTTGCTTCCTTTACTCTATAACATGTAAATCTGTTTTGGGGAGCAATTGACACACAAATCTGTTGTTGTTGCTTTGCTATCCATTCTGTATATCTATTGTATTGCCATGTTCTTGGCATGAACATATTCACCAGAAAGACTGAGAACACACTGGAAAACATTTATATGGAATCACACAAATCACATGCCTTATGATACTTTGTATAGAGAAGCAATAGGTCAGACCCCGGACCCCAATGACTGACTTCTCGCCTACCACACTCACCTGTACCACTTTGTACTCCGTTTTACAGAGAGGAAACACTGTAATTGTGATCTAAAGAATAATTTTTAAGCAGACAGAGGGTAAACTGTTTTATTAGTCAGGTATATTTTTCTTCTAAGAAACTGAAAATCAGGATCAGACCATGTATGATGTAATATGCAAGTATATACAACTATACATCAACCCAGGACCTGGTGCTTGGCTCCTTCATCATCATGGTTTGTCACTTTGTGGTTGAATGAATAGGCTGATTTGCTAACAAAAATATGAGCCGAGTTGTTTAATCTTTGGGTCGAGTTGGTCAAGCTATGGACCAAGTTAACTTTGGGCCTACTTTGAACAGATATCTTTAACTGGATACTGCTGTGACTGTCGGTGAGTGACTGACTGACACATTCAGTATTCACACATTCCACAATCCTGACAATGTGACACTGGCAGTCAGACAGTGGCCGGTCTTGTTGTCTACGATGATGATCGGTTATAATCTAACAGAAATAGAAATAAAAAACTTTTAAGTTCATACTGAAAACATTTCCTAAAGTTGATTAGTATTACCTGGACGTTAATATGTATCCGTCAGCTCAGAAGAAAGAGATACGCTAGTTGACAGCAAAACAATCTTGCGCGCGCAAAGGAATTCCGAATCCTGCAGCCATCTTGTTTACATCGCGACGTCATAAGCCGACAGTTACTTCCGGTTCAACATCTATATTACGAAATGTTAACGGTGTTGCAGTAATATACAACAAAATATTATTTATATTTCATTCTTACAGACTCAACCATTCATTATTTTTTGTATAACTAAGTATATTCTTGCTTTAGAATCGTTATATCAATAGAGTAACAATTTAAAAAGTCAATAACTTATATTTCAATGTCAAAGACCTATGATAGATCGCCATTCGAAGGAGTAAGAATTCTCAGAATAAGTTCATGGAACGTAAAAGCGCACCATTTACTTTTTATGTAATCTGACTGTTTGCACAAATTGTTTTATTAACGTTAAAATTATTTTCTTTCAAAATTTTCATATGCACGAGTGAACGGTGTGTATATTTCGTTTACCAGCATTGCAGATTTCATCTCTGCCTTTCCGGCGGATCTGTACTTGCCGAGGGATTGATGGCCACAAATGATGCGACAACATTCGTGGTCTTGTCTGTAATCGTACATATTTGCTGTGTGCTGATACGCTACTAGCTCCGTAAACATTATAGACTCTACTTAGCCTAGAAAGAATAAGCATGGCGCAGTACGGCCAGAGCCAACATTCAGAGGGTACGACATAGAGTTGAACAACTTGCTGTTGATCGGCAAAATGAATCTCGCATGTGATTTTATTGTAGTTCTGTACCAGTTTATTTGGCGTTTTAACACGAAAATGATTATAGTTAGTTTCTGACAATTGCTAAATTTTAACGGTTACCGAGTGATAAACGTATACACGTGTAAAGTTTGTTGGACTTCTGTCTATGTGGAGTTTAGAAACGGGTATTTTAATATCCCCTCGAGTACATTTCATTCTGTGAATAAGTTTCAGAAAGAAGCCAAATTAGATTAGCTGTGTATGTGTTCCCAAATTATTTTGTATGAAAACAATTATAACATAATTATCCAATTTATTAAATCTCAATGTGATAAGGAAATGGAACTTGACTATAGTTTATCTATCTAGCTGTGAACAGATAAAGCCTAAAGGCATCATGATGATAGCTGTAACTAAGCCGATTACTCGGATTAGCCCCTTTTTGTGAACTACTCAATCTTAACTCATCAGAGACTTTCTTCTTGCACTATAGTCATAGACTTGCATTACTTGTGTTCTAAATCAGTTATTTGAAGGTACCCTACTAAGGCATTTCAGTCTGTTGCGTCCGAAACAAAGTTGTTTATTGTGAAGTGCAAGTTCTGACCCTATGTCAGTATGTGAATAATGTCACTGATATGACCTATGAACATTGTGTATATTTAAATGGTATGTAAAAATTATACAGAATTTAAACTGAACCGTTACTAGATTGTGATGGGTCTTGGTAAATTCAATATACAGATGCCAATCACTAACATATTATTGTACTGCCAACAGTTTTAATCCCACAATTATACTTCTAGTAATATGGTTAGTTGTTTCATATGTATTATGAGTGAGTTTCATTGTTGTTATATTGGACTACAGATCACTACCACCGTGTTCAAATCTCGGCGTGGGCATATCTGAAGGTTGTTTCATCTTTGACTTCGCCTCATTACCTTTGGAGGTCACTCGGCCTATTTAGCCTACCTTGTGCACAAAAGTGGCAGTAAAACATCAATCATCATCATTATCATTGTTGTTATATGACAAAATGGTGCTTGACAACCTATTGATGCCACCATTAGAGTGTCTGTTCTGTGTAGTGCTGGTCTGTTGTCAATGAGTGTGTTTATTCAATTATATTTAGGACATTAATATTCCGTCTTTACAGAAAATCAGCGTTTAAAATAAAATTTACATTTTGAAAATGAAGTTCATTATAAGTATTTGATGTGATAATTCAAGCACCAATTTCACTCTCATCCTGCATCTCTTTTCTGTGGTGTGTTTTTCATATTTTATTTGGTATTTTTGAATGGCAAAATAATGAGGAATTCACGATTTTAAAAATAACTAAGTCGATGAAATGTGAACAGACTTGGCTTTGGCTAGTAAATGAGCTAGATCTTGGTTAAAGAAATGGTGTGGGATCTATATCATTTAAAAGGTGTTTGGACAGCTCAGCCCAAGTGACATTTCAGCCTCGGAAAAAAAAAATATATATAAAACAAAGATTAATTTCTTGATATTTGTGTGTGTGTATTATATATATATATATATATGTGGTACAATACATTAAAATATACATGAATAAGAACAATCACATATATTGAGAATAAATATTAAAATGCTCTGGTCAACAGAACTGACATTAAAATATTGGTCAAATCAAGGTTTAATCAAATTATCACAATGGATAAGTTGGCTAAGTGACTCCAGCATTACACATATTATGGCGCGGGATATATTTGGAATATATGGAGCTTAACATAATGGGACGGCAATATGAATCAATTGATATTTGCTCTTTCAATCATGCCAGTGATTGGCCCATGTTTGATGCTAGCTCTGCCCAACTGATTCAATGTTGCACATTACTACAACACATCATTATCGTATCATTGGGTCTCTTAAGTGGGGCCAACCTATCTCATAAGTTGTCCAAGATATTTCGGCCCTGGCCTGAGTTGTCACTTGGGCTGAGCTGTCTAGCAACCATTTAAAATAGTAATCTTGTACATCCAGGTTTGTTATGCAATATTTGGAAGGCCATTTTTCAAATTATACACGCACCTATATTTCCAAATTTGTTTACTTCATATTCTAAATTGTTTTATTTATTACAGACTTGAACTGGACTAATTTAAATGCTAAGAATTAATCAGAGCACGTATTGTGCATTGTAGTCTGTCTTTTAGCAGACATAAACCTCAAATTTTTACTGTTCATAAACTTCAGTCAAGATTAAAATATGTCCCAGGAGTAAATGTTTTTAAGTGATGATAGAGTATTCCATCATGGAATCACTCTGGGAATTATTAAAGCTCACTAAGGCACTGGTGGTGTTTTTTTCTAGGAAATATCTGATAGTATTCATGATAAGAATTAGTGAGTCAACTTTGACAGACGCCTATCTCTGTTATGTCCATATATATACAATGAGATATTTTATTATCATTGGTGTAGGATCATGAAAAAACAAAGGTGATTGACAGTTGCCTACAGTGTTCAAGATAATAGACAAGTCTCAGGTCAATGACCAGACAGTGGCAGCCCTGTGACCCGACAGACTGTCGTCTGCCAAACCAGATATATTTGTTAATTGTCCATGTACGTGGCAATCTTTCCCAGACCATCACCGCTGCTGCTTCACAGGGTGCTCGCAGCATCATGATCATGCATTGGAATCAATTTATGGATGAACTTTAAGTCAATTTGATTGTCCAATTCACCTTGCACAACAGCCAATCAGCTGTCATGGTTTTATGTGCTTGGCAGGCTAGTCCAGCCACACCATGAGGGGGGAGGCTCATGTACAGTAGGCCTACTAGGCTACTGCACACAGGATGGCACTGCTTGATGCCTCTAATCTTATCTGGTGAAAGTGTCCATGTGGTAGTCCAGTTTCAGACAGTTATAATTGTAAATGTAAACATGAAGCAACAAATCTCTTTATCGGGGTGCCAGGGGAATAAGAAATCTTCAGCCAACTCAAGACCTGGTAATTGAATGCTTTAATTACAAATATTGTTCTATGTTTTAAGTTGCTTTCAGTTTCACTATTGAAATCAGTGTGCTTTGGGCGATAATATGGGTTATCTAGGTCACACATAGCAATAGCGCTGTATGAGATGTGGTGTGGGGGGTTGTTTGTTGAGGGAGTGGCATGGGTCATAATTGATTGAATTACCAGTAATTGCTAGCTGCTTTATTTACTGCTGATTTTCTTCCACACTGGATAATGTGGTTAAAGCAGCATGGATACCAAAATACGGAATATAAGGCTGAGCCTGTCTGATATTCCGCTCTTTACACCTACAGTATTGTTTGTTCTAACGGCTCTTAAACTTTCCATGGTACTGACACAACTCGCTGCCCTGGATATAGGCTAATTGTTGTGGTTGAGAGGAAAGGAACTAGTATTCCAGCTCAGTCATATGTAGGCATGGATTCTATTGTTCTGTCACTAAAATCAGTTTATGAACCCCCCCCCCTCAGGATCGCTGGTCCCATGACTGGTAATTACTAGTCTACCATAATAATGCATTGATTTGATAGAGAATTGTGTGGTGATTTATATCTACATGATCTAATCTGTGTGTGAATAATGCAATTATATGGAAAAGTAAATTATAGGCATGAAAAAAAATATGATACCAATATGCTACATGACATGATGGCTCAGCAACAGCAGGGTGAAATGCAAAACAATACACAATACAAATAATATCTTCTTGTGCTCCCAAGACATTGAAGTAGACCTCAAATTGTTTCTCACAGAATCATTTCTACAATTTATGCCCTGGAGGGCTTTTGTCGCGTGAACCCCCAGACCGTTAAGACCCACTCTATTCAACTTGTGATGCACTATATATTTCATCAACCCCTTTCTTTTTTCTGATGACCCTCCAACCTCAAATATTATCTGGAACCCTGGCCTAGATTATAAATAAAGATCATGTTGATGGTACAACTTAACATGATTTGGGCCATAATCTTCTATCATAACCTTATAACTAATGTTTAAAATAAAATTTGATCAAGTTTCCAGGTGGAAATTTTAAACCAGAAAAACAATCTTCATACAAGTAATAATGGGTGATAATAGGTGCAGCATTAGCTATGTTACATCATAGGAACCCGAGTGAGTGCGAGGAACAGCAGGTAGTTAAAAGATTGACTGTGGGCTGCATAACATTATGGTGTTGGTCAAAACAGTTATGCAGTTATGTTCAAAAATGAGTGCTGAACCACATTATGGAATATTCGCAGTTGTAAGTGTCGATCTATGCGTGTGGAATTGGTTAGGAGCCATTCATGAGGTTTCAGATTGCCGTGAAATAACTGATATGTCACAAAGTGTAAATTTTTTAATATGTTTACATTCCCTCAACCCCAGCTATACTTTACTGGATTTTCTCTTGATTTCATAAGGAGTGCCTTCATGGTCGAGTTGGTTGTGCTTTGGACCACAGATCACTACCACCCGAGTTAGAATCTCAGCATGGGCATATCTGAAGGGCGTTTCATATTTGACTTTGTTTCATTGGAGGTCACTTTGCCCATTTAGCCTACCTTGTGCTAGTTTTAAAACAGTAACATTTGTAATGCTGCCCGTATTCACAATTGTTGAAAAATTAGTGCCTGGTTATATTCCTGGATGTTGTTGAACAGTTATATCAATTATGATTGTGCATTTGGCAATTCATTCATGATTTTTCAATAAATAATTGGTGTGAATACCTGATAGGACAGCACTGAAATATAGGGGGCCTGTATTAATTTACTATAGGTCTGGCCCTGACCTCACTGACACTTATTATAATTAAATGTATGCTTTATTAGAAACCCAGTTTGCCCTGTTTTATATGAAAAGTCAGTGACCCTAATTATTTTTTTTGCTAAATTTTTAGAACTGTATTTATGGAGGTGTTTAGAACAAATAAATGGGACTTTTTTTGTTGGTTTCCATTTTGTCAAGCCCCTAGACACCATATTATTTGCTGATTCATTAGCCTTCAAAACTACAGCCCACCTTGATGATGGTGACATCAGTTATTGGAAGGCCACCTAACAGTCTTCTGTTATATATATATATATATATATATATTCTTTAATGAAAGTTTAGTATTAAACTAAAAATATGTGTATGTAGTTGAATTTCTGGATATATTAAAATGTTTACTTGATGGTTGAATCTACCAGAATGGCAACTGTAAAATTACAAAAATTAAGAGTGCATCCCAAAATCTGATGATGGACTCTAGTACTGGGTCAGTAACCGAACTGTTTATCCTCAGCTAGCCAAGTTGACATGCCAACACTTAACACTGTCTACTTCTTCAGCACTCATTTAAAGACGAGTTATTATACAGGTAAATTGTTCTGACTTCATTTTGAGAAATGGATGTTTCTCATGTGATATTGTCATATATCTGAATGATGCAATTGCGTCATTTATTTGTGATGTACATATATACATATATATATGCCACAGAGACACTTTATTCCAACTGATATATTAGAACTGCAGTACTTTTATTTGTTTTTGGAAAATTAAAGTTCAGTAGATAGGAATTTTCGAGGATGATGTCATATTTTGGTGGTGAACTGTATATTATGTGGAACCCATAAAATATTTGACAGAGATTGTCAGTGTACATCCCCTTTAACCTGGCATGACGTACACCAATAAGTGTCCCCTTTAGATGATATGGCTGAGTGATTTATTGCAGATGGAACAGATTCAGCATTGTTGTAGATACAGTATGCCTCCATTATACCACGGTCCATTATAACACAAAATCGCATATAACACAGTGAATATTTACGCGAAATGGCATGAAATCCACCACCAACCGATAAAGTTGTTTAATAAAATATGACGTTTTCAATGCAAAAGCAGATAGACAAACAAATACATTTTCATAGATGCTTAATTGTATGCAGGCATATCATTATACTCTTGGTCCAGCGAAATTACACCTTGGTTTAAGCTTGGCCCTAGGCCTCGCTAAATATGTTCTCTAGTTCAGTCTCCTCCTACTCTAAAACTAAGTGAACAGCCTGCTTATGAGCGTTCATTTATTGGTCCATATATATATATAGATATATATGTGTGCTACCTTCATATCTAAAACATGTACTATTTCTGGCAGATGAATATCACCATTCCAACATGGCTGCTACTTTTTCCTCAATTTTGCAGAAACATTTTATTTTCCACACAAACTCTGAGGTATTATTTATGTGTAAGTCAGCAAATGATTAAACAATTACTCGGAATATTTATGAAATAAACAGTTGTAGGTAATATTAAAGGATGGTCCAAAATGGGGTGAATACATGGACTCCCTACTAATGGTCGCGTTAAAATGTAACCTGTCAAATTTGGCATCTGACATTATTCAGAATTTGTATACAAATTTCAAATCATATTTGTTTTCTTACTGACCATGGCTGTATGTTTATTAGATGAGAAATCAAATGTCGGAGAAGATTTACTCAATCAGCAAGATTGTGACAATGGCTGTATGTTTATTAGGTGAGAAATCAAATGTCGGAGAAGATTTACTCAATCAGCAAGATTGTTACAAATATCTGTAGTTAGTGAAGTTCAGATTTGTTTCAGGAAAGTGCCCTAGTGATATTTGCATGACTTTGAAGAGCATGGCACCAAAATGTGGTATGGATTAAAATCATTATGCCCATTCCTTAGAATGTGATCTGTATGAATCTTCCATATATTCTTCAGGTTCCCTATTAATTTTGAGATGGTGTTTAAAATTGGCCAGAGAATGAAGAATCCATGGTTCTAACTAATGAGAGCACAGTTATTGATATTTCAAAATCCACTCAATGAAATCTGGAAGATTTGTAGTTGGCTAGTGTACTGACCAAGTCTAGGTTAAGCGGAATCGAATGAGAACTCCACTGGTTAAGATGGCAATCACTTACACCAGAGTTAGTTTAACATTACTTCTTTCTGTACAAGCATTGAGAATTTTTTTTCAAGTTATGCATGCATACAGATATCAGGATTTGCTTACTTTGTATCCTAAATGCTTTTATTTATTGCAAACCTAAATTAGAGGGATTTAAATGGTGAGTGACTTCCGAGTGTATATTTTTTAATAATCCCCCATGGAACAGTGAAGTGTATACTCTTACTGATCACAGTATTACTTGTAATTAACTGTCAGTTTAGCATCAAAGGACAGATATCTTCTAGAATCATTTATCTACACATATGTAGCTATAGAACTTCTTCAAGAATATGATATGTGAATGTATTAAAAACACACCAATCCATTGATCACCCTACATACAGCCTATTAGCCTATTTCATTCCTTAATCCATGAGCAAAAGCAGAGTTGGATTCATGTTGTGTTTTATATTTACAGTAAAGATACCTCGAAGTTTTCGTCTTCTAGAAGAACTGGAGAGAGGAGAGAAGAGTACAACGGAAGGATTTGTTACTTGGGGCATGGACAAAGACACAAGTTGGTTTGATTTTGATGGTCCTGTACAGTGGTCTTGTACAATCATTGGACCTCCAAAAGTAAGTTAAACTGCTACTTGATAAATTGGAACAGTGACACCAAATTAAAAAAAAATTGTCTGGTGTAGTTTTATAGCTAACTTTATTGGTGAAATAATATAGTAAAGGCTATGTATTTTTGATGAGATGTGCCCGTAGATTTATTTTGGTAGCATATTAAATGTTTTATTATTGCATTTAGGTGTTTAGCATAAGTACTTTGCTTAGTATAATATAAAAGTTTACTTATAAAATGAAGACAACAATATAACACGTATGTTCTGGTGAATATAACTGTGTGAATTTTACTCTATTAAGAACTAGTGGTTTTGTGACCAATAAATATTGGCCATGTCTGAAGTAGAAATATCTGTCTCCCTAGGAAGCCATCCCTTTGTCATATGTGCTAGGTGTGGCCGGCAACAGGACAAACAAAACGATCGTATTGTTTCTAATTTTAGATATAAACAATGAAAATCAAACTTGGATGATGTAGTAAGTGAGGAACACTGTGCCCCTGTTACTGTTAGCTGGTGACGTTATTATAAATACCAGACATTTGTTTACTGTCGATATTTGGAGGGGGCTCATAGTAAATGTGAAGATACCTGTACAATCGGTCAGCTTGTTTTTTTTTGGGGGGGGTTTGGGGCTGAATTTGAGTAGGACATTATCCTGTGTATTTAAGGATGTCAGATTTTGGTTCACAGTGTAGTTTGTGATTACCTACCTGTAGTTTAATGTGTTCGTGTGTCTATATGGCATTTTTTGCGCTATGAATCGCAACTTTTTTCATATTAGCAAAGATGTGGATTTTATCATGACTAACACTGAACAAAACAAACTAGATTTTAAGTATTGTTTTGTTGCATTGATTGTTTCTTGTGTTATCATAATTGCAATACTTCCAACTTCTATGCATTAACCCTCCCTTCCTCCCGATCAGACAGGAACCTTACTGCAATAGATTATTCAGGTTGATATCTACTTTTAAATGCATATACCTATCTTCCATTAGATATAATATACAAGTAAATTGACATTTTTAAATCTTAGTATTATTTTATTTTGTCCATAAAGAATGTTTTATTCTAACAGCATTCTGCTGTCAAGTACACTACTCTACAGTGCAATTTTGATATGAACAACCCCGATAATTGTGAGCCAGACTAAATGACAAACAGCTTAGTAAATTCATTTGTGAGCACTGTTTTGGAATTCAGGCTTCGGTTTCACTTGATAAAAGGTCAAATAAAGGAAATAGCAAGCTACCATATATGTAGCTTCAGATGGACCAGAATATAGTATTAATAATGCCAGAAAATATTATCTTGAAAGCTAAGTGTTGAAAATTATATCAGGTATCACAGCCTAAGGCACGGGATAGTTTAGCATGGGAAAATTTGATGCTTTCCAGATGCAGTATTCGCATTATCTAATGAATTTGTAAATCACAGATTTTATTTTGTGCATTCTTATGATTACAACTATATAAATGCCATTGAAAGTGTGTGTCTATCCGCGTACACACAATAATGCCTCATTTTACATAGATATGAGACATAGCCTTTGGCTGTCTTGCAGTTATTGTCTTATCCCCTATAACCTAAAACAGAAAACATTTAGATCGCACTGTAGATTGAAAAATTCAATAATAAGCATTTGCATAATATTGTAAAATTGTAACCAAGTTTTAAAATACTTTAAACCACTGACAGGCTGAGTGTTGGTAGCACAGTTATATTATCACTAATAGTTTAATATGAGCTATGTAGGTTTTGTTTGGTTTACAGACTACATGCGAGAGCCGTATATATGATCTTAGCATAGAATGTGGTCCGGATTATCCTGAATTTCCACCAGTGGTCAGGTTCAAAACCAAAATCAACATGAAGGGAGTGGACAGCAATGGACGTGTAAGATAACTGTTGTTACTACATAAGTGTGACTACTAGCGGGTATTTTAGTTGTCATTTTGTTGTGTATCATAACTGACACATCGATGGTGTTTTGTATTTGCTAAATGTGGCCAATAATATTATAATTTATCGAATCATGCCGAATAAATGTTATGATAATGGTAAAACTTGTAAAATAATGATGTTGCTTATATTAATGAAGATTCATTATTAATACTTATGTCCTTATGATATACATAGAATAGTTTGAAAACAAAAGAAACTTCCTCACTACAAACATGCTTGTGAAATCATGTACTGAACCCTTTCAGAATCAAAACATGGGGCTTAGGAGTTTGACTGTGTTTCATCAATTTAATTAACATAAAGTTAAATAACTTGCTGTTTTAAAAGTTTTTATCTGGAGTTATAATATATATATATATATAGTACTAAGGACCCCTTTAATCCACAGTCTGTTATAACATGAAATCAGGTATAACACATAACACTGTCAGACCTTGGACCCCGAATTGTGGAATCCACGACAGAGCAATTTTACCCGAAATGGCATAAAATCCACACTGACATATAAAATATTTTGAAATAATTTGAACACATTTTCACAGTTTGTAATTCACAGGTAAAAAACTTAGCCAATGCCCACAACATACCCACATTTATATTTATTGAGCACAAAATTAATTACACACCACCTTGGTTCAATCAGCCAAACAAACAGCCCACACAATCACAACCCTCAATTATTGTATGACTACACCCACTAAATTTATGTTCAATAAAATGTGGTGTTTTCATTACAAAAGCAGATACACAAACAAATACATTTCCATGGACGTTTATTTGTGCACATGCACCTATGGTTGCTACCTTCATCTGTAAAACAGGCACGATGAATGGCAGTGTTTATGATTGGTGAATAATAACAACCTTCAGCTTAACCAAAATAAAGTTTAAATCATCACGTTTTAGTCAGTAACTGATTGTACATTTTATTGTGAAGTAAAGTACAATGTTTGTTTACGTAACTTTTCTTTACTACAGATACTGTTGTTGACAACAGATTGGCTTCAGGTCATTGGAAGTGACTTCAGTGTCACATTAGTTAGAACATTGAACTACAAATCTATAGGTTGTTGGTTTGAGTCCAGTGTTGAAGTTTGACTCTTTCCTCGTGTCTGTTATATGAATCTCTAGGATATCAATGATGGATGATTTTTAAAGATAAATAGTACAACATATATATCAACAGAAAGGTCTTTCACTCATTCTTAAGTCTGACCCTATCATAAAACAATCTGCCAATTTTAGTGCCATATTTCCTTTATTCATGTGAAGGCCAATTTTATACCAAATATAAATTATTCTGACAATGAGATATGGCCGATGTCATCAAAGTAGATCATAACACCACCAGTCATAAATGCAACAAATATTTTGTCATAAATAAGTAAGTCATAATAATATTTAATAACAAGTTATTTATCTGCATATAAACTAACAAGATAAATGAATGCAGACACAGATCAACTCAAATGAAGCATAATAACTGCAAATACCATGAAAACACACCAAACTTTGTAAAATCCCGGCAAACAAATTAACAGAGCAGACTGCAAAATCAAATTATCTTAGGTGCATAAAATGATGGAAACATACATCAAATAATGTAAAACAGTCTGTAACAATGTTTGAACAAACATAAAACTTAAAAGACATGTCATCAAACAATCATTGCAACAGCTCAATAAAACAAAACTGGAATATATAATTACCATTATACAATTATCTCTAGATCATAAGATTCAATCTTTGATATGTATAAATTGTATTCCAGAATTTGAAATAAGATTGTAATTATTGAAATAGGCATCATTATTATTGAGATACAGGTAATGACATTTTGATTTGATTTTTTTTTAAATATTTTCTAAACACAATCCACTATTAATAAATTATAAAGTCATAATGTCAAGTGAATTTGTATTTAAAAGTGATTTGATTATTAACTTTTAACTTTCTCGATCTTTCTCCAATGGCCAATTTCAATATTTTCTCTAATATATCGAACAGATTATCACTATTTGCCAATTTTCTCACAATTGCATTAATAAGATAAGCTAAATGTCAAAGTATCTAAACAAAATTTATTATATAGCACGAGATGACTAACAGGTTCGCACAAAGCGGCATTAATAAATGCAGTTACAGTGTCTGCTTTTGGGTTAGTTTGATTTTTTCATTTGGCAATGGTGGTACTGGAGTTTGCAAACTAAAATAATTTTTTTGAGTTATTAAAATACAGCTCATAATCCATTGATATGACAAAAATGCATAAAACCACCTTACTAATCAGTGATATTAAGGGGCGTCTCCATGGTCTAGCAGTAGCGTGTTGGACCACAGATGACTACCACCCGTGTTCAAATCTTGGCGTGGGCATATCTGAAGGTTGTTTTGTCTCGACTTCACCTCATTACCTTTGGTCATCGCTTGGCCCATTTAGCCTACCTTGTGGCCGTAAAACATCAGTCATCATCATCATCAGTGATATTAGGTCATGATTTGGGAGCATTTCTACCATGTAACCAGGCTAAACAAATCTCTCAATCACACATCCAATTCTGATTGATATGAACCAGAAAACCTTTTCTTAGCATCTTTTGGATGTGGATCAATCAATCGGTATTATTGTTACTTTTCTTCCTTTCTTTCAGCTAAACCCAAAAGAAATTCCCTTGCTCAGTGACTGGAAGAGCCAGACGACTATTTGTGCCATACTACAGGACATAAGGAAAAGAATGGCACATAAAGACAACAATAAGCTACCACAACCACCTGAGAATGCGACGTATAGCTAAACTGACTTCCATCTGGACTGCTTAATAAGATTAGACACAGACAGACACACTCACACACACCCATACCCAGAACAATGCGTAACATAAAATACAAAGATACACGGATGAGTGCATATATATATATATATATATACATATATACATATATATATATATATACTTTGGTTCCACTCAGTTCGGATGTGATGTATTGTTAACATCACTGACCGAAATTAAATTTATTGATTGTTTTCTATTAGCAGAATGCTGTCTGGGCAAAGTAACGTCACAGTTAGCAACAACATACTTCTGCTATTACCAGATTAACATATTTTGAGTATGCATGGGTTTTTACTCACTGATACTTTGTGTCATAAATGTTATTATCACATTGGTGTGAATTATTGTTTGACTATGAATTTATTTGGCACACCACCATTTTTCATCTATTCTGGGATGCCCGACCAACTGTCTAGGTAATGTGGAAAGCTAAATATGGCTGCGTAGTTCACAAATCAGGGTGAATATTTGTAACTAATTATAACATTTGATTTGTATTTATTTTTGTTACGTATTTAACAGCACAGCGAGTTGGAGAGAATGAAATTGGCAGTTCTGTAGGAAAGGCTTTGTTATAATGCCAAATAGTCGTCTCGTGTTGCAGAAAAGTTAGACACACCTTAACAAATGCTTATATTATCTGTGGTCCACTTCATAACCTGTGACTGATGTTACAGTTAAGTCGAGGTCTGCTTCCTTTAAGTGCCGTGAATCTGATGTAATTTTAAGTTTCTGCTGATACTTTAAATAACAATTAAAGATTTAGGTTGTTTTCTGATGTTGTTCAAATCAATGTTAGTCCAGCCATTTAACAGTGAATGTCATGGCTTATCTGTTGTTCCCTGCATGGCAGACACATGTACAAATTTCTCCAGATATTCGATGCCTCATTGATTTGGGAACGAAGAATTCCCAGTGTCAACTGTACTGATCTGGTCAGAATATAATTGTGCTTGTGTGTCATTAAGCCTTACTCACTCACTATCAGAATAAATACCTAGGTTTTTCATGTCACTGCTACTTTATTGTCAGTCTGCTGTGTTGATTTATGTCACAGAGAAGTAACATCAAGATTTAGAATCACAGAATGTTTTGTTGAAATTTGATCTGATCATCACCATGACTGTGTTTCTCACAGGTAACGGCTGCATTCAATTTATTCTACTCTAAATGGACTGCATTGACCTTGAAGTTGAACACTATTCCACAAACAGTAAGAAGGAAATTTCACCACTGTAGAGCAGTTATGCCTCTGTTCTTGCTGCACTGTTGTTTCATATTTTACAGCATTCAGATCATTATTGTAATGTTAACCTACATCCTGTTTCCTGATTGGAAATATAAACACCTGAGATGTACCGCTTAGCCAATGGAGGTCATGGTTGGAATGCCAATGTTCGTTATAACTGTGCTAGAACTGAAGCAACAATTTGTCTTTGACATTCATTTGTGGCAGCTTGGATGCTTGTGTAATATGACTCCATTCTAGCTGTGGGCTGCCACTGAACTAGCACATAACAGTATGTGATCTGTGTATACACGTGTTTTGTTGTCCGTCTGCGTGTACTCCACTTCAGTTCTTGTTTTTCAAGATAATCTTTCATTTCACTAATTTCAAATACTGTCACAGTATTCTGATGCAAGGTAGCGTGTTAATGCATTCTTTGCAATGCCTTGTAAATACATTTAGCTTCGTGTAGAATTAATATCGATGTGGATTCAGTTTGTTGGTAATAAACGGCATATCCCAGTTGTGTGCATATGCAATCCGATCTTAAGTGTAACATCGGTTTAGAAGACTCGAATTTCACATTTATGCATTTTGAAGCTGTCCGTAGTTTTCTCCGAGCTGCACAGATCAGCTTCACTGATTTAAAACAATCGACCAACTGCCAGTTTATTAGATTATCGAATCTGTGTTATTGACGTGCAACAAAGTTGCACACGTTTAAGTTCATAATTGAGTAAGCGCTTAGTGGTCCGGTGATTTTATGTACAATGATTCAGTCCAGCACGCAAAAAACGTGAAGTCATCACAGCCCATGCTTCTTTTGTAAGTTGTACTGCATCATAGCAGATCTCGCCTGGTATAACGTCTAATGGGTTCTCCCAATGATTTGTGGAAGTGGTCTGTAATTAATGTCGACGGCAAGCCTTACCCGAAGTGCTTCAGTTTAGCTAGGTTCAGTGGTTTCCTCGCATAAAGCTGAACAACGAGTATTTCTGTTGACGCAAGTACATCCTTGCCCTGTGTTTTACGCGTCGAGACTCGACAGCAGCAGCAATAGCGTGTCTGTCAAATAAATTGTTGAAACAAAATGCCGACCCAAGTCCAGCTTGGTCTTTGTTTTCTGATCTGGCTTTGATTTAATGATCAGTTTTTTGTCTTGCGTTTGCTAGATTTGTACATGTTTAGATATAACTTCACATTGTAAAAGTACGAAATAAATTTCAACGATCTACATTCATGTCTGACTGTCATGGCATGTACGGGTTCCAGTTCTCCGCTAGGCCGAGGTACGTGCCCGCTTTAATTCGAAGATCAAATTTAGTCTGGTGCGCCTGGATTTGTACTGGTGTAGATATAACTTTAACGTAGTATACGTTAAGTATGGAAATTGTGCATGGTTCTACACATCTTTTTTCCATAGGACATATCTCCAGCGAGGGGAGGGTATTGTCAAAGTCCCTATTCCCCCAAAACTTGGCAGATATTAAATCCGTTCCCCACCATTCATATTAACACCCATCATAAACGAATGTATGACCCTGATCACTTTTAATCCGCCTTTAAATGAAATGGTGTAATTTAGTTTTGACTGCGCATGGAAATGTTTTTAGTACAGGAACGTGCTAGGGGCCTAACATAGCTTAAAACAAAACATTGTACATCTTTATTCCACGTTATACCCAACATATTGGATACGTTAAAAATAAAGCCATACATCTTCGTTCCAAATTGGATACATTAATAACAAGAAAACGTTATGCATCTGTATTCCACATTAAATCCGGTAGTCTGTATGGGACGTTCAGGACCTATGGGTACGGGTTATCTGGTTACAGCAACGCACTGCATACCTCTGAGTTCGAATCGATCCTAAGGCTGACGAAGTGTTCGCTCACTTCAACATCGTACAATTATAACCCGCAAAGAATTGGTTAAAAGGAGGATGCCTATGAACATTCCCTGGTAAATGGATAAATAGCAATAATTACAAACTTCTATAGCGCCAATATCGACGAAAAGGATCGAGCTCAGTGGCGCACCCAGACCTAGTAGATCCGACATGGATTGGGCAATCTCATAATCGAGGTACGATACAAAATTTATCAAAATAAATTATCTGATGGAATAGAAACTTAAGAAGGATAAGCAAGTCTGAAAAGCTGAGTTTTCAAATGGTGACGGAAAGAAAATATGCTATTGGGAACAGACGACAAGTGAGAACTAGAAGAACGGAGCTCTCTGAGATTGGGTCCTAGAGAAAGCATGGAAAATAGATGACGGTTCTCCAGAAGAAATAATTTGAAGGTCAATGGTACAGGGCTTGAAAATGGGGCTAGATTGAACAGCTGGGAGCCAATGAAGATATTTCAGGAGTGCGGGAGAATGGGAAGACCGTGTGACAACCCTAGCTAAGCCGTTTTGAACACACTGAACTTTTAGAATATCCTTATCTGCCATGTTATAAAGAAGAGAATTGCAGTAATTAAGACTACTAGTAATGAGTGCTGTAGCAATGGTTTTGGCGACTAAAGATAAATGTAGCGACGAATACCTAGAAGGTACCGTACTCACGCGAATAAGGGCCTCTGCTCGAACAGGGGCCGGGGTAAATATGATTTGAAATAAATAAGCGCCCCCTGTTTGTTTATGCCTCCCCCCTCGAAGAAAACAAACGAAGATACACATGTACGATTACTCTAGTATAGATTCATTTATCACCGCCTACATTCTATTCTGACGTCAGCAGCATACTTGCCATTGATGTTCATGTCAGTTAATTTATACCGGTATTATGGAAAATTCTCGGCGAAAATAATCATGCACAAAACTAATTCCATTGTATAAATTGTCAGTTGCTCATCAGTTACAAGTAAAATTGTGTTTCTAATTGATCAATCGTTTTTGTTTTTTCTCTGTAATCTACGCCATTAATGAGGGTCACATTATCACTGTAAGTACGGGAAGCCAAGATAGTTTTAATTCGATGTCTTTTGTCGGGAAGAAATGCACGCCGAAACAAACAGGCATGTCCGGGGATCAATATGTCGATCAATTATAGGCAGATTAAAGGATCAAACGAAGCCATTAGTTACATAACATCAGATGATGTATGGGTGTAATTAGCTTCAGACCAATGATACTTAATAATAATGTAATAATAATGTATATTTAATAAAGCGCCCTTACTAGCAGGAGCCATTCAAAGGCGCTGTACAAATAATATGTAATTTAATAATACCCCAAATAATGTCTGCAAAAACCCTGTAATGATTTAAAAGATAATAATTATTTATCTGTGAAAGCGACTTTAAATAGGTGTGTTTTTAGAAGAGACTTAAAATTTCCAAGAGACGACGCATTTCTAATATTTGCCGGCAACTTATTCCACAAATTGGGGGCTGCAACACTAAACGCACAATCACCATATGACTTGAGCCGAGACACTGGCACCTGCAATAGTATCTGACTGGATGACCTGAGTTTTCGGGATGACTTTCTAATGGAAACCAGTTCACACAGGTATTCTGGCGTCATATCATTAATAGATTTATAAGTTATTAACAGAATCTTAAAATGGATACGCTGTCTAACAGGTAGCCAATGTAGTTTTTGAAGAATGGGGTAATATGATCATATTTTCTAGTATTTGTTACAATGCGAGCTGCACTATTCTGAATTCACTGAAGGCGATTAATGTTATAATCAGATATGCCATATAACAGGGAGTTACAATAGTCTATACGAGATGTAACAAAGGCATGAACTACAGTTAAAAGTGATTCTTGTGTCAAGAATGCTTTTAAACAGTGGATGTTCTTAAGATGGTAGTAGGCAGCTCGGCATACTGATGTGACATGTTCATGCATGTTAATACATTGGTAAAAAATAACCCCTAGATTTTTTACTGACCCATTAGGGGTAATCGAAGATGTACCCATCTGTAATGCTGGTGTCTTTAGGGATTTAACACAATGTGGTGATGCCAAATATAAAATATTTGTTTTATTATCATTTAGTTTTAGAAGATTTTGAATCATCCATAGCCGGATATCGGCAATACAATGTTCTAAATTCTTCAAGGAAGAGGAGAAATTTAACTCATTGTCAGGATCCAGTGATATATACAGCTGTGGGTCATCAGCATACAAGTGATATTTAATCCCATATCGCTGCGCAATGATCCTATTGACGGTATGGTATAGTGTTGTCTGCTTGATTGGATGATGGCGAACACTACTATAAATGTTGTGCAAATTCTATGACGTCTTGTTATTATTATCTTTTAATAAAACAATTCGTACCATACATGTTTTGGGATGGATGAAAAATATTTTCATTACGATAATCGTTTATATCAGACACCAACATGTCTTAAAAACAATAAGAGCCTCTGCTTGAATAGCCGCCGGGGAAAAACTGTCATCGAAAACAATAGCCGCCAGGGCCCTTATTCGCGTGAGTACGGTATGTCTAGTAGAAGCAACATTACATTTGGAGGTCGCTCGGCCCATTTAGCCTACCATGTGCACAAAAGTGGCCGTAAAACATCAGTCCATCATCATCTAGTAAAAGCAACAGCGACATGTCAGAGAAATATGTTTTCCGAAATTAAAATCGCTCTCAAATGTAACACCAAGATTGCATACAATGTGCGATGATGTGATGCTATGATTAGCCCACGTAGGGAAAGAACGAATTATAGGTAACCTCAGACTTCGGTAATTTCGGACTGGTAACCTCGGCCCCCATGACTAGTAATTTCAGACTGGTAACCTCAGCCCCTTATGAATGAATGGGTTTTGAATGTCCAATTAACTGGGCCACTCACTGTGTAATTATGCACAGGGCGTCACATACCTATGGTATTGTATAGATAGTATTGTGGTATGGTAATGCGGTTATATATATATATATATATATATATGCTTAGGTATATATCTGGAGAGCCCTATAGTAATTTCGGACTGGTACGTATAGCTTGATACCTTGTATACGAAATTAAAAGGCAATGCCTGTTATGGTATTCCGGTCCTTCTGGGTTGTATTTCTGGGGTGCATATATCTCATTTTATCCTGGCAATCTGCAGCGCTCCCCTTTCCAAATTTTGTCCAAATTTGACTTAAAGGCAGGTAAGTTCCAGTCATTAATTTTTCATTGGCTAAAAAGCCTGCGTCGTCCCTGGTGGGAAGAAAAAAAGTTATGGGGATCTATCCTGTCCATACCATTCATAATCTTAAATACGTGGATCACATCCCCATGTCACCTTCTAAAATCGAAAGATGGCAACTTTAGGAATTTAAGCCGGTCCTCGTATGGGAGATAGCTATATCTATAATGCTTGAGATTAGTTTAGTTGCCCTTTTCTGTTCTTTCTCAATCTCTAGTATTCTCCTTGTACCTCGGATGCCAGATCACATTTCGATACCCAAGGTGCGGTCTAACCTATATATTGTTTTTAATTTGGACTTATATGTTCTATTAACGGTAACCATGCATGTCAATTGCCAATTAAAATGCCATTTGTTTTTATTTATTGGCAACACTAACAATGCAGTTCACACGGATTGTAAATACTGCATGGTACTACAATATACACTACATGCACTAGTATATATTATTATTGCACGGGTCCATATAGTTGGGGCGCCTCCGTGGTCTAGTTTGTATGGTCTAGTCACTACCACCTGAATTCGAATCTTGGCGTGGGCATATCTGAAGGGTGTTTCATCTTTGACTTCGCTTCATTACCTTTGGAGGTCACAGAAAAGTGACCCTAAAACATCAATTATCACCATCAGGTTCATATAGTTGGGAACATGCACGTAGAAGTTGCAATACACCATATGTGCCATTTTAATATTGTGCCCAATATTTGAATATTTACTTCTGAAGTTTACAATATTTCTTTTCTCGGTGGCGCTTGAGTTTTGATTCGCTCACCAGTCGAGCTCGGTGGCGCACCTAGACCTATAGTACAGGGGTCGAGCAATATCAAAATCAAGAAAAAATGCAAAATTCATCAACAAATGATCGGATGTTTTTAATGTTATGTTATGGGAAGGCATTATATAAGCAATGCTTCAAGCACCCTCCTTTTCTACATTCTATGTGCGTTTGCTTTAATTAAAATGATGTAGATATTATGAATGTTGAAATAAACAATTTTAATTTAATTTAATTTATGCAATGGAAAATTAGGATGGATAAGCAAGTCTGAAAAGCTGAATTTTTAAATGGTGACGGAAGAAACTATGATATTTGATATTGTTTATATATATAGATCTAGTTATTTTTAAACGCTGTTTAATGATATTTTAACGAAAACACTTTAAACCGTATTTCAGTTATCGGATAATATTGTAGTGTTTGATTTTGTTAGTTACAGATCTGATGACGAGCTAAAGAAAACTAGTAAGCTTTACTTTTATTATGTCCTCCAGTGGTCGTCTGTTTCTTACGTTTCTGTAATATTATTAAAGTTTCCTATCAACACGAAGGCTTATGTTTATGTTAATAACACGTGGACGGAGTATTTTACCTGGCAGATTCTGGTGAGCGATAATGCGAAGAAATTATCTAAGCCCCCTAAAACCGGCTGTGGAATAGAGTTATACTTAAACTTATAGATCTAGACTCTACAGTAGCCAGCTGGGCACTAAATCAATCAATAAATCAATTTGTCCAGTCACCTACTTTTAAACCAGTTTAATATTATAATTCTAACAGGCCTGCAAACATGTTAGAATTATAATGTCAGTCGAGTTAGATGTGCTTGACTGAAGTTATGAAGATTTTATTTATTCTTATACTTTATAGGGTCTACTATAGATATACTCATATACTAGATATAGATCTAGAAGGGATCTCACGATTTTCCCAGTACTCAAGAGAATAGACTAGATCTAGGCGTAGGCTGTTTACATGGAAGATAACCCTGGAAATCTTTCAGACTGAGTTAGAATAGAAGTAAACAACTACTATTAATCTAAGATTTGGGGTACTAAACTTGACTTGTTTTCACCTTTATTATATATACATTTTGAACTGAACATCACCCAGGCCTGTTGTCACTTGGGACTATTTATAAGGCAGTGGCTACGCATATGTGAGCCGTATGTTCAGACCTGTAGTCTAAACGTATGTGAGCCATTATGTGCATATTTCCGATTAAGCGAGTTGTAGAAAGAAAACACTTCAGGTCAGTGCATTACTCTAACTGCTTTATCTTTACAACTGTGAGAGAGACATACTAGGGGCCTACTGTGTCTTAGACTTTAAACTTACAAGTATTATGTAGCCATTTAATTGATTAAACCTGTAGTTTAAGAAAACATTAGGGCAGCATTTCCTGTGTGATTCTATGGACCTAGAACCAACTCGGCCATTATCGTTTCAAAAAGAGATGTGCGTGCATCCTCGCACAAAAACAGATGCGCACGAATTGTCACATATGTTTAGACTTGGGTGTCTAAACAAACCGGCTCAAATACGTGTAGACAGTTCTATTTATTAATGCCAGTAACTAAATGTATTACATAAATTTTGTAGACTAACTGATTTCAAATAATAAACCATACCATTTCAGATATGGACTGTAGATCGGCAGATCATTATCTGTTTTACAGTATAACAAACAATCATAAATCCCATGGAACCAAGAATTTGTCATATTAAAACGCTGCCATCTTGTCCAGATTATGAAATTCACCAATTTAATACATCACCATCATTTGCCGATTTACAGTACATGAACTTGAACCTTTTCGTCAGAATAAGATGTATCATTCAAAAACATAAAATAATGATGGTGGGTGACATGAAAAGAATGGATGTCAGTACATTGGGCATGATGTGTTATTGACCTCTAAGCAATAGCTCTGTCTGTGGCTACTTTTCTTACACTGGCCGATTTGTTTGCCATTAACATGTACAATCACTTTATCATAAGGTTTATGATGCTTTCTCACAGGGTTTGGGGTCAATTACCACTGAACATTGTATGTGGCTGTATATTTCCTTATTATTAACAAAATTTAGTTGCCATATAGAGACAAGTTGTGGATATTCACTACAGCTCAGGGGGCGCCTCCGTGGTCTAGTTGGTAGCACCTTGGACCACAGATCAGTACCACCTGAGTTCGAATCTCGGCGTGGGCATATCTCTGAAGGGTGTTTCATCTTTGACTTCATTTCATCACCTTAGGAGGTCGCTCAGCCCATTTAGCCTACCATGTGCACAAAGTGGCCATAAAACATCAAATATCTTCACTACAGCTCAATATGAAACCACTGTATAACTTGTTTTGTGTATGTGCGTGACTGTATCCTTGCTTAAGCTTTGCCTGTTGTTATTCGTAATTGGTGGTTACCACAATGAGATTCTATTATATATCTAAGACAGTACACAAAATGTTTACCTAGCTCTCACCAGTCTGGCTGTCACTATTAAAGAAGCTAAAATAACAATTAAAACCACCAGCATAACCAGAGACAGTCTTTTGGATGGGTGGTAAAAACCATGGTTTTGTCATTGATGTCCAAACCTTGCCATCTATGCCTAAAATTTTTATTAATTCTTATATATAATAATTGGTAATAAAAAATCAAACATCATTAGGATGCTGAATACATTTCCTTGGTGATTATCTACTACACTAGATTGTACGTGTGTGTAACTGTGACAGTTACGAGAAAAAAGTGCTAAAACTACTAAACTTCCACTTTTCTCACTTGTGTAAAGTATTAGTATGATTAAATTAATCATGACATAAATCAGATTAATAGATAAACTGGTTTTGTAAAAACATTCTACTTGATTTTGTAAATGTCGGTAACTTTTAGAATCTGGCATATTTACGAGCTATAATTTTACTGTTCCAGATCCGAGTCTAGATTTATTTCAGCTTGTAGTATTACTGGTTTCACATGACTGTGTCTGCAATGTGAATGAGAATCCATTTTAAAATTCCACTAATCTTCTGAATTACTCTGATAAGAACAAGGTAACATACTTTAAATGGACAACAATTGCAATAGAGATTAGTTTTAACCAATTTAAACTGAATCTTCCAAATATGAGGTCTGCCCAAAAGTAATAGGAAATGTTACCCATCACGTTTAAAGTGTATAGTGTTGTAGTTAACACTTAAAGGGACAGTAGATATAGGGAAATAATCCAAATTATTGGAGGGCCACCATTACGGATGCACCGGAAGCCAGATTCCAAGGTGGGAAGGAGAAAACTCAAATGCTCTGACATCACATGAGCACTCTCTAGACTGATACAGATTATAGTTTCTCTTGAGCATTAATATCTGATCCATTTTTAATCATCTTCCTCTTGTAAGGTTCCATCTGGCTCAAACTGATATGGTTGTATGTCATTCATGATGTAATTTTAACAAAATAATTGCATTATGGTCTGGAATAATTCTTTGCTCACACTTGTTTACATGCTTTTGTACGGGCTCTACAGACTTCAGGTCAACTGGATGCATTCAAGTGATGTCTGCACTCAGTAGCATCCTGTCTCTGTCTAGCTTCAAAATGGTGGCACCCACAGGCCATTAAAAGTCGATTAATTAGCACTTTGAACTGGATTATTTAATATGTGGGTGATCGTTTACACATTTTGACATTATTTATTATATTTGTGAGTATAGCTGTATTAGTCCTGAAAATTTGAAACGAAGGTGGACTATCAACCAGTAACGAATGTATAACTAATCATGAATTATAGATGAAAACTAATTCAAATGACAGGGATGGAAGTACACCTGGAATCTTTAGTGAAGAAATCCCCAAGTGATACGCATTGCACTTCCCTACTAAACAGGTTTATTGATTGATTGATTGGTATATTTAGTGTGGCATATACATCAAAATTTAATCCGCATCATTATTGATATTTTGTCAATAGATAAGAGATACTGACATATTTATATATGACAAAGGTCACTGATACATAAAATAGTTTTTGTGTAAATTGTTTCCTAGACATTGTCTGATATTGCAAATATTAATGATCTCCTGTCATTTACTACAGACTTAATGATATCAAGAACATTTCTGGATTGTTTACACATATTATTATATTTAATCTCTTATGCAAATTACAGAAGTGAAGTAGAGTGTAGACTTGAAATACTACAGACTTTAATATTGTCAAGAACATTTCTGGGGTTTTTTTTAACACATTTTCTTATATTTCATATTTTATGCAGATATGGATGATTATAGAAGTGAAGTAGACTGTAGCAGCCTCCTGAAGCAAGGAGCAGAGGCTAAGATATACACGGGTGTTTATCTTGGCAAGTTGTGCATAATAAAGGAAAGATTTCCAAAGAAATATCGTCATCCAGCATTGGAACTGTCACTCAGCCAACAGAGGACTAAGTCTGAAGTACGCTCAATGCTGCGGTGTAGAACTCAAGGTACAATAAAGTCCAAGTTTTTACACACACATTATTATATCCTACTCCTCCCATAAATTCTCAGCCTCTTGTGATTTAAACTTTAGTTGTTAACTTTTTATATATTTTAATTGATATATAAGGCCAATATTTTTGGAATACTTGTTTTACAAACCCTCCGACCACAGCTGAAACTCGCCGCTGGGAAATATAATTGTTTGATTTTTCTTCAGATTGTTTATTTCGACATCAAAAAGGGAACATCTTAATGAAAGCAAATGCATACAGAATGTTGAAAAGGAAGATGCTTGAACCATTGCTTATACAATGCATCCCCCCTTAACATACCATTAAAAACGTTCATGACAAATTAAAAAATAAGCACTCAGAATTTTTCCCCAGTAGCTACTAACCTAAAATAACTAATTTAGGGGAGAAGTGGGGAGGTTCGACCACCTTACACTATAATGGTTTGATCACGTGATTTGTGACTCAATTCAATGTCCTAAAGGTTATTTATATAAGCAGTGGTGGGAGTGGAAGTTTGACCACAGTGTGGGGCTTGTCTTGTTGAAATTTGGGGTAGAACCTTCTGGCTCACAGCCAAACACCCAGTGTGGGATGGATTGACTACACACACATATATATATATATATATATATATATAGTGTAGACTTTTGAAATGCTGACACATATCCACCATTTTCAGTCACTAATTGTTTTTGGTGGTGTATTGTTGCAAATTGCTTCAAAGTAAACACAAAACAATTATTCTGTGATATATTATGTTCCAGCTTAAAACATTAAGTGTAATAAATAACATATAGGGTTTTAATGTTGTGGTTGATCCTTCCCACTTCTCCTATAACAACAAATCAAAAATACTATCTATAACTAGATATTAGCACAATGATTTTGCTTGCGGCATATATATGAAAAAAGCTTTCTTTTTGCTTGATGTATGTTTGAAAAGTCGCCTGCAACTCCAGTTTAGTCATAATTTGAGGCTGTCAGGTGCCACTCAACAAGTCACCCATTTTGTCTTCCTTGACCCGTGCACTAAACGGCCTCGTGGAGTGTTGTTAAGTGGCACCTCCCCCGCCTGTGTTTCGGACACCCTCTCACCTTCTGAGATATTTTTCTTGGGAATCCAGAAGTTAAGACGCTGATTCGTAAAGTTCTGGATTCAACAGTCCAATTCTCACCAATCGCTACATGGAACGATTGTATCCATGTGTTTCGGACATCCCTCTCACCTTCTGAGATATTTTTTCTTGGTTAAGCCTGCCTGGATACTTGAATCGGACGGTTGAATCCAGAAGTTTATGACCTTGATTCGTAAACCTCTGAATTCAACAATCCAATTTTCACCAATTGCTATATGGAACAATCCATTTAAATGTGTTATATTTTTTGTCGGATTTGCATAACTGATATATGGAATATCAGCTGTAAGCTTATTAAAATACATGGATCAATTTGCAACAGTGCTAGCATCCACCAGTCAACGACTGCGTAAGAATCCATTGGAAAGATGGCGACTCATGCCAGTACCGACAGTGACATGTCCCTGGTTTACTTTTCACTGATGATTAATGATGAAAAGAAAATAATAAAGACTGGAAAAAGCTAAACTATTGGAGAGATTGTCAAATCCCAACTGACCGACCCTATGTTTTCAGTGAATTTGTTTTTATTGTCCCCACCGACCCTAATTTTTGGGAGGCAAATTTTCTGTAAAACAAGTATTTAAAAAACAATGGCCTAATGAGTAAATGATCAGGATAGCCACAGCTTGGATACATTTGTTTGAACAAAACATAATTGTATTAAATTTATTATATCTCAATCAGCTATATACATTTTGGGGCTTTGCTGATCATAAGTATTTTCTAAGCATCATGACCATTTTACTTAACCTGTCTCAATCACATATTTTTGATATTATCATTTGACTTGGAAGTGGTCAGTCAGTCAAATTATGGGGTGCCACAATTTTTTAATTCAATTTCTCAGAGGTTTTGTGCATGCTAGATATATTTATATTAAGATATTTGTAGTCCAAAGTTTAGTCATTTATTGGGTGCCTGAATTGGGTTACCCATGCTTGTATCACTGTGGCTAGAAGCCAATGTGCCATTTACATAACAGTGATTACCGTTTAGACTTGATGGTTTAGCAAATTAAAGAATAAGAGAGATACCGGTTTGTGGACTGTTTATTTTGCAGGAGGGTTGCCTGAATGTGTTATTGACAATCCCTTACTGGTATACTGCATCGAGGATCTCTATGTCAATGAGATGAATTTGCATGTTGCCTGTATTTGTGAGACATATGCATATACTGGTGCATAAACAATAAAAATAGTAATAATCCAATTTTTCTAGGAAACATCCCATTGTAAATATATTTATATATCCCAGGCGAGACCATTACAAAGGCTAAACATAGCCATCACTCACTAGCTAACATATTTTATGAACTATTTGGAAAATAATATCCAATTAAGTTTATTTGTGCAACTGTTCCTGCTGTATAATGTTTATAGGACTCTTGTGTTAATCTTTCTCTAGGTATTCAAACGCCAGCAGTGTTCTTTGTTAACACAGAAGAGAATAAAATATATATGGAATATGTTAATGACAGTGTCACAGTGCGAGATTACATTATTCAAGTACAGTCCTCATCAGATGACGCTGCCTCCAGCTTACTAAAACCGTTGGCCTACAAGATTGGTGAAAAGTTGGGGAAAATGCACAATAAAAACATTATACATGGTGATTTGACGACCTCAAACATGTTGTTGAGAAAGCCAGTGGAGAACCTGGACATTGTATTAATTGATTTTGGCCTTAGTTATATAAACAGCACCAATGAAGATAAAGGAGTAGATTTGTATGTTCTGGAGAGAGCTTTCCTCAGTACACACCCAAACACAGAATCTTTGTTCAGTGTGCTGTTGGATGGTTATCAAAATGGATATAGAAATGGTGTAGGTGATGTTGTCAGGAAATTAAATGAAGTAAGACTCCGGGGTAGAAAGCGGACTATGGTAGGTTAAGAGATTGTGAGGTTGCTTGTGTATATTGTTATTGTTTATGGGTGTATCAAGAATAAAGTATGTACTGACTTTTTACCATAAGTCACACACAAAATCTGACAAATATATAGGTACACATACATTTATATGAATCATAACAACAAATACTGGTTGTATCTGTACTGAAGGCTAATAACAGTTCTGCCACACTTAAACATGATGAAGTATACTGCATTTTGGCTTCAGTACAACAGTTCTGGTAAGAAAGCTCTAATAAGGTATGGATCATGATTTAAAATAACATTCTTCATTGTAATATACACAAAAGACTGTATTAGTATGGGCATACTTGCTTGCTTAATATTAATAATAAACCACATTATTCATCTAAGATTGTGGTAATAAAATAAGCATCCAACAAAGGAATTTATGCTAACCTGAATTTTTGTTAATGCCTCAACAGTCATCAAACACATGGAACTACATCAACCTCTTTCTGCCCTGATTAACACGGTACCCATTCCAATTCAGTATTAACTGGGATCTTCCACACTACTAAATACCGAAACAACAAACGTTCTACAAATATGTCTAGTCAACAAATTAACATCACAATATGGTGAGGTATTGAGCAAATGCCACTCGCATTTCCACTCAGTGTGCATTTCCAGTCAGTGTGCGATGTACAGCAAGGACGAGGTAAGAAAACAGAAACTAAAACATCCTAAAAGCCCCAAATTATCTAGGCAGTATTTGACCTGATTGGTGGATGTGTCAGGATGGATAAAACTGAATTTTTCTTGGGGACCTGGGACCCTGCTGTCTTTGGACTTGTAACAACTAAGGCACCAGCTGATCCCAGTAATATGGCACATTGTGGACAATTTATCACACAGCAGCAATTTATATTTTGCTCTTTGCAATAAAGTAATTCAGTGGCACGATGACCAATAAACATTAATAGCTGTTACTTTAGGCAGGTCCTAGTACTGCAGTGAAATGATGATGAATTACACGCAGGTACCACAATATGGTACACGTACTAAGAAAATAGTCTTACACATAGAAGACAGTATACAATACTGCTTCAGAAATTTACCTATGGTCGGTCACCTTTATATTACACTGTTCCAGGTTCTGACCCACACACAAGATTAACATGTTAACCATATATACATGTATGTATTATTTATGTGGATAGTCAGTATATTCATATACTAAACTATCCAGAACATTTTTTCCCTTAAAAATAAATATCAATACACATATTGGCTAAATTCAATAAAAACTGATTGATGTCTTCACATTATTTTTATCAACAAGGTTTTGTGCATCATCTGACGTTTTCATTCCTGATATCCAGAGATACTTCATCCAATAGAAATACAGGATCTGTATTTAAATGATATGTCAGTATTTACCATCAAAGTTCATACAGACATTGTATTTTGACTGGATTGTATAAAAATACTTGCATATTAATTTGCACATTTATATTACTTAAAAATTGTCTTGGCAATGCTGTCTTAAAGAATAGCAACCACAAAACTTATATATAAAAATAATGTGATATGCCAAGTTTCATGAAATCCACTCACAAAAGGGGAATTCTTTGCCACCACAGTGAGATGGCTATGGAATGTTTACAATCAAGTGAATATATCATTTCTAACAAATCGTGGGCAGATTTACACATACTTTTAGACAGAACAAATACACATTAACAATCATGAAACAGAAGTCAGCTGTTTATATCTAAACTGATCTTAAACAGAACAGTTAACAACTTTGTCAATAATAATAATTATAATAATCAGCGGTAATAATGACTAGTATTACATTAGCCCTCACAGCGATCTGCTAACATTTTTCTGTTCGAGTTTTCTTTACACAGAATACACATTCAGCAATTAACAAAACAACTGAAATATCCACATCTCTGCTAATGAGTAGTTATTTTTTTGCACCCCATATATCAGACATCGGATAGTTATCAGTTCTTCATAACTGGAATGACACTGACATACCAATTTTCTTTCACACAAACAACAGGTGCTTTGTGCAATAACAGTGAATAACTTATAACTGATGGCATAAACACAAAATCATAAAACCTAGCAACAGACACACCAGTTACAGACAGAGTTTAACAATCACCTTCAGGTTAACTCGACAACATATTCTATTGTTCTACCATTGAAATTCACACACAGACACCAAGAGCCTCTCCACACAATAAGTCTGTGAAATACCCATTCTTTCTATTACTATCACAGGTATTATTCTTCCCTTATACATTTGATAATGTGAAACAAAATGAACTGTACTTGATAAAAAACACTCCCTAATTTCACATAATGTCATGAGTCAAAATAACAACAAATGTCCACATTAGATCAAGAAGAAAGCCTTGTTTTATAGACTTGCATCACAAGTGCATACATATACACAGCCACCACTAATATGAACTTCTTAACTACTAAACATACACATCTCAACCTGGATTATGATAAAATTATATCCAGTGCTCACTATAGATTCTTAACTTTCAATTCAGATTCATTATTCTTAAACAAACAAGATCATGGTAAACAATCATCAAGCTCAATGACAGAATCACCATATCATTATCACATATGTCATCCAACTATGTTTTGCTATATCTAAGCTACTTCATAAACCCTGAATGTTTCATATTTTAAAGGGAGGACACTTCAGAGTTAAGAATCTTGTTACTGGTTAAAGTTAGTAACAGATTACAGTGTGTGTGTGTGTGTGAAAGGCAAACAGATGATAGAATACTGAAAGTGAACCCTGTATCTCCAGAGAGACAAATAAGCCAAACATGAACAAGCTAAGCCGAGTCTAATCTGCCATAGTTTATACAACCGTTTATACCTTTTATACAACATGAAAACTGAGAAGAAACGCAACGAAGCCACAGTCAAAATATGTGAATATGTTCAACAGGAAATGGCTGCTTGAAATCCATTCACTGATGGATATGGCCGGTGCGGACGGACAGAATGTAGCTAACAGAAACTAGATAACGGGCTGATTTACAGAAATGTGCTACATTATGAGACATCTGTTTATAACAAACAGCTCAACAGATAACAATTATACAACAAAGAATCAGACAAAAAGCTCATAAACTGATGTCAATGTGATGTGGTTGTGAAACTCTAGATGACAGAGCACTTATGGCACAATAAGCTGTTGTATCACTAGTATCAACAGAGAAATATAAACGTCCAATAATATCATGACTGGTAAAATAGTTTGGTGCACATCAAAGCACTTCAAGCTCATAGTCAAATGATGCTTCGGCATGAACTACATCTAATCAGGGATGAAAATCTCCTGCCAAAGCTGGCCAAATGACATGTGTGGATTCTGCTTTATGGTCAGTGCTGCCATCTGGTGGTGTTCGAAGCTAGCTCGTTCTAGCTCAGCCATCCTGGCAAGAAGCACCCCGCCACGTAGAGAATCTTTTTCTGCAATATGAAATCAATCCACAATGTACAACTTGTTTAAATTTCTTTAGATTGTACATGATTTATATAAGATTTTAAAAAATCCCATAAAACCATACAAAACTATGTTTATGCTGTAAAATATCTGTTTGCTTACTGTCACAGTAATTAATCAGTATATCAGTAGTAGTTTCCAAGTATCCCCTCACTGCTGGATCATGTATTGTCTGTTCTGTAAAAGAAAGTAAATGACACTATTAACAAAACAGCCATACATACTGAACGTTAGATTATTTCAAACTTCAGTACCAGACAATTAAACATAACATATCCAATAAGGTTCCATAACAGAAATTCAAACTATCTAAATATTCAGCCTAACAGAGGACATACCTGTGGCTCTTAACACAAAGATAACCGTCAAAAATGCTAACTCTATTCTGTCTATCATCATCTCAGCCATCCACCTGCCACACTGTTCAAAGTGGTTTATCATCCCTCGGAAATGAGGAAAGCTAGTAAACAGCAATTCTCTGACCTAAAAATATGAACACCCGCATAATCATTATTATAGATATCTCAGAAGGAGGATCACATGAAATCTAATTAACATACAGACACTGTATTTTGATGTAGAAAATTATTCTCCATTTTTATATTTTTCCATTTTCTGTACTACATTATTAATTTCACATAGCAGATATTATGAGCTACTGTTTTCAACATCATATATTGTAAATTTTCTACATATGCCAGTCTGTACTTATATGGCAGTGTACATTATAATGCTGGGAAAAAAATGCTTCTGGTATTCACCTCATCTGTGTAACAGAAAAACTTAATTGTGCCATGCCGAAGATTATATCCCTGACTGTGATACAGCAAACTTATTGGATATATAGTCTCTTGGCACAACTTAATCTGCTTGTCTTGGGGCAGACTCCGGAAACCTGAAAGATATTTAAGAACTGTTAACTATAACAAAGACAACAAAGAAATGGAAGGTTACAAATCTTGACAGTATTAATAGAAGGTGAGTAAAAATATTTAGTACCAATTTACTACAGGTAGGCAACAATAGAAGGTTAATAGTAATGAAAATATAACAGTAAACGTTTTAGAAAACAATATTAGCTAAATTCTGATGACATGCTTAAATTGCATGGTACATTTCAATAAATATAGAGAACAAATATTAGCAATATACAATCATACATCGCCAAAAAATTGAGTTACAGCATGATTACATCTATGACACACAAAATACAGGTGATGCAAGATCTTGTCATTTAACTTTACAAACAACAAACAAGCCAGATTCTGCTCTAGTTTCCTTAAGAGACTTTAAATTATTAAAATGCTTCTAGCATTAGTGATTTGGAAGAAATGATCAAACCATATTACCAACCAAAAAGTGTATTTGGACAAATAATTAGTCACAAAACCCCTCACAACTGTTCATCAAATAAAAATTATTTGAACAAAACTTCATGATACCATCTGTTATATTATTGATTGGTTAAATTGGTATAAGCCGGAGTACTGCCTTACATACTGGAAACAAATTTTGTGCAGAAATAATATCCACAGTTTTCTTCCTGACTAAATTGCCATAAATAATAATCCCTGTCTGTGTGTGTGCTGCGGCATGAAACATATGTTGTCTTGAACAGATGGCACTGTGTATATATATATATATATATATATATATATTATGACTTGGTAGGATTTCATTTACAAATATGATCACCATAACCAGATACTGAATTAAAAGTAAAGTACAACGTTAGGAAGATATACAAGTTTAAAAATGAGTACAAAACAGATACAATTTATAGATGATAATATACATACATGGAATTGATCACAAGCTAGACCACAATGTAGGCTACTGAGATGTCCAAACTTAAGACATATGACTTCTGAAGTCTAATTATCATTAAATCAGATAAAGCCAGTTTGAAGTTAACATAATATCTGATGCCCATGTGTCTAACTATAATATAAAAATGTCTTCTATGACATGGGTCCTGACACTGGTTTATATTAATTACATCTGCCAGACACTGATTATTAGATACTATTTTGCTTGAGAAATTATGCCCCAATAGCATTTTTTTAAATAAAATAAATGTATTATGGCAAAACTCATTATTTGCCAGATATCAGTATAACCTGAAAATATTATATGAAACCAGAAATTTTGTAAAAACTTAAAACATATATTGTTTATTTACTGACTTGCTAATACCAAATATACCCTAGGGTTACCCAAATGAACTAACTTCTTATTTTAAACAAGTACAAAATGGGAAAAAGAACAGCTTACTAGTGTGTAGAATTCCTGAGGGGTATAAACGTATACTGAATTTTTGGAATATAAGCCATAGCTTTTTGTATTTATTCAAGAATAACTCAACAAATAATAAAATTAATAATGGAAATTAAACATTTTAAAATGGATTTCTTGTGTGAACATTCACCATCATCATCTGGACGTGTGAACATTTACTATCATCACTTGAACTTGTGTGAACACTCACCATTATCATCTGGACTAGTTGAAGATTTAGGTTTTTTAACTTTTAGACAACCTAATAAACAAAGCTTGATGCAATATTTTTGTTTGTAATAACATCAATGCTTTAAATAATATGACGATATCATCATATTACAATATCCTATGTCAGCTCTGAACTACTTTACATCTGACAGCTTATAAATGCAATTCATGTTGACAGCTTATAAATGCAATTCATGTTACCTGTAAACTCTAGAGTGCACATTTAAAGGTATTATGAAGAGGGTTATGATCAATCAGAATACCACAAAATACTGTCTAGGCAGTATTGGACCAATAGAATTTAATCCACATTTGAAATCAGGTACTGTGGGTTGTTGTTGTCGAGTAGTTATTTAGCCTTGACACTGGTCACACCTTGAACATGTGACCGATAGGTGATATCCTAAGGAAACAAATCCCACAAACACAGGCATGAGCCAGATACAAACCCACCACCTGGATATTAGCTGCAGACTGCTCTAACCACTGCATTATCAGAGGGCCCCTGTTTTGTCCAGTGGGGTTTTGTCCATTGAGATTTTTCCATTTCAGTTTTTGTCCATTGGAGTTTCATCACAGAATAAACCAAAACACAATGCATAACAAACTATCAGAATTTTACCTGGAATAGATTTCAGAAACCTAAGCATTATGTAGGAGTTGTGGACAAATCCTTGCATGGTGTAGTTCCATATATTCTGTGGATTACCAACTTCTAGTTTATACTGTTTCATACTCTCAGGCTACAAAAAAGATCAAATATAATTTTTTAAGATACTTAATATGCATCACACAGTTAATTCTGAACAGATGTAAAGATTATACACAGGGATCTAGCTGATAAAAAGATTTAAATAAATAAAATGGTAATATTACATAAGACATACTGTAACTGATCATGCTGATATAAATGATGGCTCCAGTAGCAAATTCAACCATTAAAGTTACTCACTATTTCTTTCATGCCATCCAAGATATTATAAATATCTACAAGATAACTTGTCAGCCTTTCTGAGTCAGAGTAAATCTCTACTCCTACTTGTTTTGGTTTTGAGGTCTGAGTCACTGGTTTGTTGACAGATGTTGGACTGCCGTGGTTATCCGAATCCATCTGATAGCTGGCTGAATTATTTTCGCTCCTTCTAGGATCACTTCTGCTGGTGTCAGTGTGTAATACCTCACGTGTCTCCAATAACAACTCCTGATCATCATGATGCTGGTTATTCTCTGATGTTAGTGGATTGCTGGTGCTCTCAGATACAGAGAATACACCATTCCATGTCACGCCAAGAGATTCTGATTGCTGATTGGACAGTGTTGGAATGGCAGGTGACTGGCCTTTGAACTTATCCAACTGTTTCAACTCTTTCTGTGACATGGCCCTATCTTCATCAAGAATAGTACTCTCATTGTCACACTTCAATTCAGAAAAGTTCCTAACAGTCTTTGCCGATTTCCTTTGTAAGATCTTCGTACTGGCACCATTTGATACATCAAGTAGATTATTATCAAACTCTAGCTGGTCAATTACTTCCAGTGATACATCATCAAAATCCTCAACAATTGAACAATCAGTATCTTTTAATCTTTCACCAGTCCTGCTGTGGTTACTTGATTCTCCCTGATATTCATCATCCATTGGCTCCATTTTGATTTTACCGTGTGCCATAATTTTGGCAGGTGGCCCATCAAATTCACGCATTCTGTAGGCCATTAAAGTGTTGCGCTTCATCGAGTTAGATTGGCGTCCTAATCTGGTCCCTGTAACAACAGAACTTCTTGTGACAGTGCTCAAAAAGGCATAAATTATCTAAACAGCACAGGTTTTATTTTAAAACTAGAACTAGAAGGTACACACCAATTCTTCAAGACCGTGATTAGTAAAGAAATTTCAGCAAAATGCTTACCTTCTAAAGTCATTCCAATCTTAATACATTTATTAAACCGGCATGCTTTACAGAATGTTCTGTTTGATGAAGTAATATCACACGAGTTACCACTGCTACAGGTAAACTTCTGATGTAGATTCTCCTTCAACATGCGTCTGAAGAAACCCTGAAAGCAACATTAAGTACCACTTCTAAGATCTGTCAATGAAATTATTCTATACTTTGTGAATATAGTGGCTCATCTGTCTTAACATATACTGTATTTACTGTAACAGTATGATTACTTGGAAAATCACACAAAAACACACATACATATATACTGCAGTGGATCATTCTTTAACAAAAACTGTACTTAATTAAACAATATTATAGCAGCACACACACACAAACAAATGCAATGTATTATATATACATCTCAGTGCTCCCTTCATGGTTAATAATATACCTAGTGACTCCCATTTAGATATATATATATAATCGTTTACATTCAGACTGAGGGCCACCATCAGATATATTTATTATACCTTGCAGCCCTCACAAGTAATGGCACCAAAGTGAAAGCCTGATGAAGATGCTCCACACACTTTACATGGAATGGCCTTGAAGTTGACCTTGAGGTTTTTATCATCTTCACGACCTTCGAAAAGAGACAGGGAACCCTAACATCACAGAATGTTAAACCCAGAAGCACAGCTTAAACATCATAACGTATATTAGCATTAAAATTATCATAGCAAGCATCTACTATTATACCCCATTTTAACACACAAGTAACGCTTTCAATATAAAGTCAAATTATGTGATCTTCAATTAACATCACTTAATAATGATTTTAACATCACCTTTATATATATATATATATATATATATATATAGAGAGAGAGAGAGAGATAGAGAGAGTCAATTATTTATGAAAAATGAAATATATTGCAGAAACTAGATGCTTTTGACTAAGATTATAGATGAAAGTTTGTGCAGTGCACCTGGGGTAAACTATACACAATGTTATGTACAGGCATTTTTATTTATGTTTATAATATATATATGTGTGTGTGTGTGTGTGTGTGTGTATATATATATATGTGTGTGTGTGTGTATATATATATATTGTGTTATATATATATATATATATATATATATATATATTACAATAATCTTATGCTTGAATCACATCTATACAACTAAGCTGTCAAATTGACAAATGCCACTATTTTTGTCACACTCATAAATAAATTACCATGATACAGTTTCAGTCACGCAATATTCCATACCTGGTCGGTACATTCCAAGAGATATACACTTCTGATAACGACAGTATTGGCAGTGTGATCGATTCTCTTTGTTAATTTCACAACGCTGTGACTTTGGACAGGTAAGCAGATTCTGGTCATTTTTCAAGCAGCGGAGATAGAACTTCTGCAAGGATAAACAAGGCTATATTTTCATTCATTTCGCTGTCAAAACCCAATGAAATGCTTAGTCATATGCCAATTTATTTCACTGGATAAGTATGGTGGAAACATGCATCTGATCAATCAAGAAATAATATTATCTGGCTTTAATTTAAAGCACCATAGCTTGTGTAAGAACACTAAGCACATCCTGCAAAAGTTTTATAATATATATATATATATATATATATATATATATAAGTTTAACCTGTGTATATTTCCATAGTAACAACAGTAAACAAAAGCTCACATTAAACATTGTAAATACAATGTACTTGTACCACATAAAAGTACCCGGGAATTTCTGAACTTAATTAGACCATACAAAAAGTGATAAAATATAACATAAGTTATTGTTATTATTACTTCTACTATTTGTATATCAGATTCGAGTCTTTTTCTTTGTCTGACCCATTATGATTAAAGGACACAGCACCTGTAATCTGTTCAAGTACAGCTCATATCATACACAGATCACCTGATCTCACCTCTTTAGAATGGTCGGTCAAAATTTAGGACAGTACCACCTATGGTCAATATTGACTCACTACAACTAAAGCCACATTAACCCAGTTTAGAGGCATATTTTTCCAAAAGAAGAGGTTTGCTCTTCAAGGTACAAAGCAATTATGACGTTACCAATGACACAAAGTAAACAATATTTTTGCACAATTTGTATTACCACTTTCTATTATTACTTAAGCTACCCATGTTTTTGGCTTACACTTCTCACAATATCTACTGTAAATTGAACCACTTGATGACAATAATTGGGTTAATAGTTTAATAATACACACTGGGTGATAAGAGGCTTTCTAGTTCTGAAAAGATTCATGTTTAGGTTGGCAAATATTAAAACAGTTCCATCATAACTCACTAAACAGACATGTGTCTGAGTAAAACTAAAAGATATGTAACTAAATTAAAACAAAACATATATTTGTTCTTTGAATGCAGAATGATGAGCATAATTTTGTAAGCAGATATGCAAGAAGCAACACAATGATGACAACATAAGTCTTGTTTAAAAAAAACCAATGCATTACCGTGTTTAATGTTCAACCTGGGCCAGTTTGTTTTTATTTGCAGTCTTATGCTTAATTCTTCTTTGTGCATCATTAACATTAATTACTAACTAAACCCCTGATCTCTCTCAACATTCACTGAGATACAATAACCATCTGCTGTCTTGACCATTCTCCAAAATGATAAGTGAGACAGTCATGTAAAGTAATCCGAGACACAATATTAGCAATATTATTTAATTCATTTCATTATATATCATCTTGAAACAAGGATAACACAAAAAATTGTAAAAATCTATTTCCTGTCTGGTCCCTTTTATTGAGCAGCTGTTCAAAACTCATAGGGTATGGAAAATGGAACTGTAATACCCATGAACTTATAAATATACATAGCAGATATTGCTGTGACCAAGTTGTATGGTGAACTCAATTTTACCTGCTATATCACACCTCAGACACAACATTCACATTTCATAAATGTGACACCTAGTACTAGATAGGACAGGGCACTCAATTACTGTGTCCTACAAAACCATCTCACCCTCTAAAAGTGAACACAGCTGAGCAACTTTACAAACATAACCTGTTGTACTGATCAAATATAGGAACAGCCTGGTCAAATGGAAACTACAGTTGACTAATGCACAGGAATAGTTGTACTTGTAGTAAGTACTAAGGAATCCCTGGAGTCAAAATATTTTATAAAGTTATCCATTACCTGTGCCGCAGTATGAGACCATAATGAGACCATCTTTAATACATACAGGTCAGGAAAAAACCTGTCATTCAATCTGTTTAATAACTCAGAGATCCATGTTGGCCGAGAGGACTTCCAAAGCAATCAATAACATGCGTGTCTTTCTGGTATGTTCACGCTGGTGCTAACTACAGGGCTTGAAAGAAACAGTACTGCCTAACAGTAACATATTGTAATGTGGATATTAAAGTTTGCTGGTGAAGTGGATTTTTGCATAGCAAAATATGTGACACAACATTACTGCAGTCATCTGTACTGACATATATGAAAACAAAAGTCACTGAAAGGTAACTGACAAAGGTTATGAATTTGATGCGTATTTATTTCAAATAGTACATTATGTTGAGATTGCTTTAAATTTGTATTATTTCGTTCAGATTTTACTATTATGGTTTTCATCAGGTTGATTGGAATCTTAGATAATAGCACCATTATGTGTATGACGTCAGTGGTGCCAAACAAATCTCAACATGGTATGTTGATGTCGTTGTTTTATCGCCATATTTATACACATTGTAATAGCTGGAACGACCTTTGAAGGCAATCAGGCTAACTGATTTACTAGTTCTTTGGTTTTCCACTGTTCTGTGCCACTCCCACTGTGAATACTCAAAGCAGCCAGAGCGCAGTGCATCCTGGGAACCATCAAAGCTATGAAAGATGAATAGATAAAGGGCATCCAGAGGTTTGAACCACAGTTCTAACGGCCTGTTAGACGAAGTTGACATTTCAGATACAAAAATGAAAAAATATGGATTTGAATCTCAAAACAAGAGGATTATTGGGAAAACTATGAATAGACTGTTTTCTACAGATCTAGCTAGGAAGATTGTGTCAGAAAATTAAGAGACACTAACTGATTACAACTTACAATGGTCTGAGTTTAGATAATTTTGTAAACAACAAACACATTCATCAAAAGGGAAGCTAAGATTTCTCAGCCCAGTGTGAACAAAATATAATATTATTATATTTACCTTAACTAAACATGCTCATATTATCAGATACCGTATTAATCTTCTATAATAGTATACATCTACCCGACTGCAAGGTTAAAAACACATCTGATCCTGAGCCAATAGATGTATTCCCGGTGTTTGATCCTCAGTCAATGAAAGAGGAATATATCAACTAATCAGAAGCCATCCCATTAATTAGCCGTCTACAATGTAGTAAAAATTTAAAAAAATAATATCAATACATACAAAGAGCCCCAGTTGTAGCACATATAAACAATATTTTTTTAACAGGTTAGTCTACAATTTACAAAGCAATCAATCTATTTTGTTCACTTATAAGTGACTTGGGACTGGTATTGGAATTAAAGAGTAACCAAATTTTTAAGAATCATTAACATCATTTCCATGACTACATGATTTACATCATTGGCAAGATAAGAAATACTCTGCCAGACTTTAACATCACAGGACGGGTAACTTACATGAAGCCAGTCCAGTGAGATAGTACAATTTTGGGGAAACTTTGCATATAAACAAATTAATTTATTGTTATGTTTTGGGAGCTTATCTAAACTACAAGTATGGTATTCTGTAAACAATAAAATGCTGACTATTTGTGGATCTGACAGTGGTAAATATTGAGATAAAATATCTGATGAGAACCTTCAATATGAGCCAATGGTCAAACATGGGATATTGGACCAAAGGGAATGTAATGGTGAAGGGAAATAGCCACCAGTCGGAGATAATACTGAGATGTGAATAGTGTGCCACCAAAGTACACTGTTCACTGACAAGCTTAAATTGGGCCAAAAATGTTGATGAGACAAGTTAAAGGTTTTCTACCGAACAAACAGCTTACAACAAATGAAGTGACAGACATTCATAAATTTGCCCGACTGTTATGATTCAGACTATATCATATGACAGATTATTTCATACTGGGCTTATAATAGTACTACTGCTAGAAGAAAACCCCTAAGAAGCTGACATGAGCTGTTCAATGCTGGCGATAGTCACACCTTAGATACATGGCTGAAGGGTGTCTGCCAAAGGAAATAAATTCCACAAACACTAAATGCTTGCATTACAGTGCTAAACTGGAATGAAGTTTAATGTACTAATACTAATTTACACATTTTGCAGACCACAGAAGATACACAGAGGTTATTTAGCCATTTGACGCCAATTATATCACATGTGAACAACAAACTGTGAACATTATCCAAATGTTCATAATAAATCCACATATGCAGACAACAACAAATTTGTGGACAGTATTTATGCAGACGTGTAATGTGTGTGGGGTTGATTGTGTGTGTGTGTGGGGGGGGGGAGACGTTTGCGTATGTGTGTGTGTGACTACTAGTTAGTTCACGGTGAAGATGTCTGAGAACTAACAAACCCCCAAACCAAATAATTCATGTTATCTATTACATCATACATGTGGTACTTAATGATCCGAAGAGAGCATATTCATTCTGGTTATAAATGCTTCATAAATGTGAAGCCGACAGAGTTTAGGTCACAAAAAAACTGTTACACCAGTATCAAGTGCCACAGTACCAACCCAAACTAAACTCTCCTGTCATACGAGATGCTGACAGGTAATGTGTGACTACCAAAATATTCAGCTAAGTTTACTCAATGGATCAAGTATCTAACCAAATGTTTCAACAGTAACATCGATGCTAGACAATTAACACACTAATACAACGTTTTCTTAAATCAGTAAGTAGGTTATGCATTAACTGATCTAACAGTCTGCTAATAACGCCGAAGATCAAAGCTCTTTATATATTAAGACTAAATTGAAAACAAAACTATTACTTCTCTCTCTCTCACACACACACACACACAGAGACAGAGAGAGGAGCCCAACAACTTAGCAAGTAATACATCACCGGTTAAATGCCGTATGTGCCATATTTAGAAAAGTGAGCTTTGAATATTAGAAAAATATAAGTTTTCTATATTGAATTTTTCAGTTTTCACATTTCAAGCCAAAATATTAACAGCTAATGAGCCACAGCACTTGCCACAAAGTAACACAACACTCCAGATTTGTTCCGACTGATTGTTTTTGGAAAGTGGTTAACAATGAGACAAACATTAGCTGATGAAATTTAAAGAAAAAAACCAAAACAAAACACACGTTCACATGTTAAGCCCAAACGCCATAAAAACGACAGAAACAAATAACTTTAAATTTTGTTGCATGTGGTAGTGATAAGCACTACCAACTCGGCTACAAAGTCATTTTCAACTAACACAACAATCAGTCCAACTGATAGTTCTAAATGTTATAGTAAATTCCATCATTTTACTTAAGATCCCAAAAGTGAGAGATCAATTAAGTACTACATCAGGCTATACAGAACCCAACTCACTCTACTGAATACTGGTGTTTCTCAAACTAAGTTTGGTGAAATGATCTAAACATTCAGTATTTACATCAGTTATGGCCTCATAGGAAATATGTAAAATAAACAGTAATACATAAAATAATCAAGTCTTAAATAGGACTTGAATATAAAATGAGGGTAAATATAGTAAATACATTAAACTATACCCACGTTTTTGGATGTCAGGTGAATGCAGTACCTTTCACAGTTTAAGTAATACCAACAAGAAAGACTTCTTATAACAAGATAATTATTTTAAACAAGAATGATTTCCTATGAATCATTAACATCTATCTAGTTGGTGATGACAAAAATTACCCCTATTTTAAATTTTTTCTGATACAATATGTATTACAAAATAGGACAACCAAAACAAGCTTTGAGAGGGTACAATATTTCATCAAACAATATCATGAATTAAACAGAGACCATATAATGATAATAATGTAGTTGGTTGTAGATCTTCAGTGTGAAATAGCATCCTGATTAACTAAGTACAACAACTATGATGCATACCTAACAAATCAGTTACAGAGGTTCAGTTATCCTTAACCCAGGGCTTTACCTCTCACTCTCTCTCTCTCTCTCTCTATATATATATATATATATATATATATAACGGTACACAATTAAGGCATGATTTTCGATAAATTTAGTCATGTTATTCAAATAATTGTGTAGTAGGTATGATATCAATACTGCCCAATTAACATAAATATGGCACTCCTAAACTAGCAGTGAGATATACATGTACAATACTGTGAAATACATGCATGTTTATATATCTTCTTTTTTTCAATTTATCATGTATAAATGATCCATATATTATTACAGACAATTTCTGTTTTACTATAGAAGTAATTACACCCCACACCACTTAGGATCTGCTCTCATATCACTGACCGGATTTCTAATCAGGGAATTATCAAACATTTCCAGTCAATAGTGCCACTACAGATGGGTTGTTTACAAACTACATAACACAAGGGTACCAATAACTGACTGTATGATGTTACTGGGTATAATTTTAGTATGTATCTGTGTTACAGACAGGGCTCCAAATTGCTATTACTAGCATTTTCACACAGCAATCTGTAAATTTTAGTAAATGAACCAGTACTCCACAGTAAATAAATACCTGACAAATGCTGGTATTTGGTCAGACTCCTAGCCATTCCCAGGGTGCAATACAAATAGAAGGAAATGAAATACCCCAAGGCTGGTCACTGCCAGTGTTTTACGTCCTATGCGCAGAATCTTAAAAGAACAATGAACTGATCCCCACGATAAAGTTAATATCTTGGGCTATTGGGGATTCTCACAAAACTTGTTTTAAACTTATTTAAAAAACATTTCTATTAAAATAAGTTTCTGAACCTCTCCAAATCTCAGACATATCAGGTTACAGGCTTTCAAACCAATAAAAAAAAATGTATTCAACAAATGATAGCACATCAGATATGCTTTGACATAGGAAAAATAAATAACACCAAAGACTACGTTGTAGACCTCCAATTTGAGGGTCATGTCCTAAAGCTACCTGTGTTTGTACTGTGTTTCATCTTATTACCTCGTTTTCTTGACAGTTTCCCAGTCATATGTCCAAAGTGTGAGGTTAAACATTCACTCCCTCTGAGGGAGCCCCTCATATCACTACTGAAGTTGCTTCACTTGAAGTAAATTAATACTATCATATGAATTGAGATCGAGAGGAAGATTTTTTTAAACATGTACGGCATGCATTCACTTCCATGAAGTCAAACACCCAATCACAACAAGCAGCACATTAGCCACCACGCATAACTACCCAACCGAAGTTCTAGATAACAGACTCCATTATTAGTGCACAGTGTTTGAGCTTAAGTATGATTAAATCACCGGCTGAAGTTGGCCATATCAAATTTTTACCAATTTAAACCAGGCTTTCACTTGTTTAACACGGGTGAAACTCGGACTGTATTAGTTAAAACTGGGTTAAATTGAGGAAGATATAAATTTATACATATTTAAATCAAACAAATACGAAAAGTTAGAATGACCTGAATTGTAACAACGTCATCTTGATATAATAACACACATAATTCACTATTTGAGATAATGCACTACTGCTAGAAAAAAGTGGACACCATGACATTATTGTAATCATTTACTGACTTGCTTTGTTGGTGTTCTAAGCCAATTAATCTGTTGTGTGGTTAGTTGGTCATTTATCTGTTCATTTGTTTCCCTAGCCTAGGAAGTGTTGTTAATTCAACTGATCTAGTCAGCAGAAATGACACCGCTCTTCACTTTGGCTGGCTCTGGTCTACACATCTGCCATGTGGCAGTAGCTCAACAATTCAGCTAAAAGAATTTCTTCACATGGAGTTGCACACAGTCGATTTCATATGTGACTTTAATATAACTAAACTGGATTTAAGAGGTGGGGCAAAAAGAGGTTGCATTATAATCTCAATATGTATACAAAACACCTGCAATAAGCCCTGAAAATTTTGCTGGTATTAACAACAGTGTTATTATTGAATATTACCATCATTTATTTATATATATATATATTTCAGATGGTAAATTAAGTGTTTTGGTATACCACATCTGTAATATTGACAAATGATTATGATCACTGACAGCATCACCAGAATCCCAACTGATCAAGTTTTACTATACACACACTGTACATAATCTTGATTTTACATTTGATAACGCTTTTAATTGCAAAAAACACATTTCTTTGACATGTCGCTGCTGCTTTTACCATATTCGTGACCTTCACCATATTGGTCGCTATATAATATTTCTCTTTCAGTTGCAAAACCATTGCTACAGCACTCAATACTAGTAGGCTTCTTTTTAAGATCGCATCTAAGGATATTCTAAAACCCAAGTGTGTTCAGAACTGCTTAGCTAGGGTTGTCACACAGTCTCCTCGGTTTTCTCATTCTGTCTTACTCCTGAAATATCTTCATTAGCTCCCTGTTCAATCTCGCATCATTTTAAAGCACTGTACCATTGCCTATCAAACTCTTTCTTCCAGAGAACATTCGTATATATTTCCCATGCTTTCTCTAGCACCAAAGCCCAGAGAGTTCCATTCATCTGGCTTTTGCTTGTTGTCTGTTCCCAGAGTAAAAACTCATGCTGGGACTTGTGTTTTTCAGTTGCTGTCCCTACTCCTTGAAATTCACTCCCTGAACATGTTAATTCATCAAATAGCATAGTTTCTTTTTGTCGCTATTTGAAAATTCACTTTTCAGACTTGCTTATCCCTCCTATTCCCAAGTTTCCACTGCATTTGATCTTTTGTTGGTGAATTTTGCATTCTACATGGACTATGAGGTTGCCTAACCCCACTTTAGAAGTTTGTAATTATTATTAATAGTACTATTCACAAAGTGAGATTGATGTTTGAGGCCAGTCTTTAGCCACTCTCAAAGTTTGTTCATCTGTTTGGAACAGATCTCTAAATATATGAACAAGGAAGAACAGCACTACACAGCCATAATGGTTTTACTCTTTAAACATCTATTAGTATTACTACATACCTTACAAGCTTCGCAGACATATGCACCACAGTGAAAGCCAGCAGCAAGGTCTCCACATATCTGACAGTCAAACTTTGGTTCATTTGTTTTACCAAGTCCTTTGTTACGACCTGAAGACGTCACAGGATATCCACTAAGATTTGGATCGCCTGTGGAATGCTTCCTTTTCATGCTGGTCAAAGTATGACCACCATTGGATGTAATGCTACAGCTGCTGCTAATCACGTTCTGCTGTGTGCCACCTGTCTCACCAGCTGGTATAATAGCTGATGAGCTGGCCAGTGGACAGTCCTCTGACCGATGAGGCTCAGGCTGTGTAAAATGTGGCACTGCTGATGAAGTTGTAACAGGCAAGAACGCTGTACCATTGTGTTCACTCCTATTAAATGGTTCAAACAGCTCCTGATCATGACTGCTGCTGTCACAAACTGGTTCAGAGACTGGGCTGTTCTGGCGAGATCCAGTAACCGGTGACAGCCGACCCTCTTGGCCACCATGGAACGAATGAGGTCGTGAATAAACCTGCTGATCAGGGAATGACTTTGGCTTGGTACAACCCTGCTCATCAGTGTGTGGCATGCAGAAGCTAGAACCATCTGGACTTCTGTTGATGAATGAATGCATGTTGTGTTCTTTGTTTTGCTGAAGCTCAGATGTGATCAGGTTGTTGTGAGAGCCCAGACCTACAGATATCATTGTTATGTCACCAGTGTCTGGTACTTCTCGTGGCCTATGTTCTCTAGCCAACTCATCAACTTGTCCCTGATGGTTTCCAAACAGATATGGCACCTTGGGACAGTCACCCTTTACATCTCTTTCAACATTTTCCTGTCCCAACAAATGTGTCATGGTACTGGTACTTGGCATGTATCTATGTGTAGACATTGACGATGATTGCATGGATGGCATGTAACCATCTATACAATATGGGTCACCATCCTGGTGTTGCCCTCCCGTTGATAAACCAGGCATAACATTATCAGATGGAGCAGCATCTTGTAGCTGCTTACCTGGACTTGGTCTGGCCACAGCAAGCTGGGCTAAATCAGGATTGCGGACTGGCCACAGAGCACCCTCTGACAGCAGGGGTCCAAAACCATCAGACGCTGATGGCTTTTCCAGTTGGCTACTTGTGTCACTGGCTCCACCTGATGATACACCCAGAACGCCAGCCTGCTGCTGGTTACAACTTTGCATCTGCATCATTCTACAACTGTTTAACTCACACAGTGGATTTGACAGAATATCCATACAGTGTAGCATTGATTTCTCACTCAGGTTGAAGTTGTGGATTGGAACCTTCACGGTCTCTCTGACAATGCTAACTATTTTTGAAATTAGTCTTTGTTTTTCTTCCTTTTCATTTAAGGTTTCAAGTTCAGTCAGAACCCTAGACATATGACACTGAGGGTCACCATCAATCAAACAATCACAACTAGGTGGGGCCAGGTCTGATTCTCCCTCAACCTTTACTGTTAAACCAGTGGAAGAATCAGTTGGCTGATAACAACTCAGTGGCTTACACGTTTTGGTGCTCAAGTCCAAAACTCCAGACGAATCAGACCAGTAATCAGTTGTCTCGGTGACACCAATCAGTTTATAATTACTGTCAGAATCCTGTCTTGACAAATCAGTTACTGTCTGATCATAAACAGGCCAAGGTTCAGGGAGATGTTGGTGCTGATCTGAATAAAACTGATCAGATTCTCTCAGAATAACTTCATCACCACAGTTCTGCTTATTCTGTTGCTGGTCTTGTTCCTGCTGCTGTTGTTGTTGCAAATGTTGTTGTTGTTGTTGCTGTTCCTGTTGCTGCTGCAACTCCATCATAACACGCTTTTTCAACAGATAATGTGCCATATTGATAGTTAAGACAGACAGGGTGCATCAATAGAATGGTATGCAAGTCCTCATTGAAGTAAATCCAAATACCTAATAAAAAATAAGAAAACATAAATTATCAAGGTGTCAGTTTTATATCCCAATTAGCAGCTTACCAAGAAAACCTCATAATGTATGTCAATGCCAAAAGTGTGGATCCTATAACAGCACACAAGAATGAACAAAATCTATTAAAGGAATCTACTTCAGTAAGATTATTTAGTCATACACAATATATAATCTTATAAAGACTTATAAACCAATATTATTGCTGTATGACTATGTTTATTTTGGGATGCAGGTAATATATATGACTGTAATTACACAAATCCTCATTTTTACAATCACATATTCCACTAAACTGTCAAAATAAAGGAATTTTTCTGTTGATCAATATTCATGTTTTGATAAGCACCAAGATACTAAATTGCTTGCACATTCATCAGCTTCCAATAATCCAATAAAACTTTGTTGAATATGGTATATTTTGTGGGAATATCCTTTCAAACTGTCCTTCTTTTTATGCTTTCAGAAGTTTTCTATGCATTGCTTAACTAGAACTTTATTGTAAACAAATAATGATGACAAGACAAATTTTTTTATGGGATGAAGGCAACTTCAGTGCACAAAAAAAATTCCTACAAAATTAGTAACAAATTATTTTTATTTAATAAAGCATTAATAATAACATTAAATGTTAGCTTCTGTATCTGTCCCTTTAAAATAAGAACTAATACATTGTGTATACACTTCATCATAAATTTTCACATCTACATCAATATTTACCACTCCCCCCCCCCCACCCACACACATCAACAACAAGGCCTAGATACCTGTCTGACAATATTAGCACAAAAACTGTGTGACACATAAAATACATTACAACATGCATAACAAATAAATGAATACATGATGTACAAGGATACAATTTGCTAAACATATTAAGGACAACATCTAACAAAGGCCAATCAATGCATACAAAGCAAACACAAGCATCAACAGTCATCAAATACATACATTCTTTTTTCAATTACTCAGTGTTATTAAACTATAACAAACTAAAAATAGCAAAATGGTAAATCTGTAATTGTAAGATACACAATAGAAGCATAACAGTGTTATATTTTTAATTCTTAGCAAAATTAAGACAGGATCAGGTCATTGTTACTCTTATCTTTCAGTTATCTGTGCTTTGTATATAACAGCCTGTGTGTATGTATGTACACGTTCAAGCTGATAAGTAGGTTGATAGACAGCACAGTTTAGTTGTATAAATACACTGTCTTGTGCAAAACATAGCAATGATACCCAAAATAGTAGTAATGCAGTACTGGCAGTATTGCACACGAGCGAGCACACACACATACAAAGAGAGAGAAAGAGCACAAGCTAGGGTGAGATACTTACCTGATAATGATGCCATTTTGTATGTGTTCATCTATCCATAAAGAGCAAATGTTTTCATTTTTTACTAAATGAAACCAGTATACATTCTTAACCGAGGACACCCATCCAACACACCAAGTGGCCAACCATGTGAAATAACGATCAGCGGCCAACAAGCTCCAACTTAGAGTGGTGTGCTGGCTGACAGAAGCTACACCCTACAGCCACACTCTGGCTGGTCATGTTATCATCACCAGAGTTTGTCACCTGCAACAATTCCCACACAAAATGTCTACACCGTAACCGTTCACTCAGAATGTAAGTGATAATATAGGATGATATACAGTGTTATAGTTGGCGTCTTTCTCTACCACACCACACTGACAATAGCAGGCGAAGCTCCGGATTGGTTTGTACTGTGGCTGGTTGGCCAGACGTCCACTGCGGGCGAGTATACATGCTAATCGTGTCAATACGGGTCAGCCATGCCTACTAGGTCACCATCATAACTAATAATGTTCAAAAACTCCATGTCAACATCATCCGGTCACGTAATGTACCATTCCTGATACTGGCTGAGCTACGAAATCAATGGAGCTTGCAGCTAGAAGCTTCTTGGTGATACGCCGCTGTGCCAATTAGAAGCCAGTATGCTACGATGCACACCCAGCCAACAGCAGCGCGCCTAGTGAATGTTGGTAACACAAGGTCAATATGGTGGACTTGACAGTCACGTTTTCTGCAGGTCATTTACCTGGAGGGGGCTCTTTCTCTCAAATACAACAGGTCTAAAGGTACAAGGACCCTGTCTAAAATTGGCCATACGTTTTAACACAGAAATATTAAACATAATAATACAATATTGTGTGTGTGTTTGTGAAAACTAGATGGAAAACAGTACAGAAACAAAACTGGTTGTCATATAAATTCAGTGATTTATCAAGATACTAAACTCTGATTACACAACTTCCCATACTAAGCATGTGATGTATTAACAGTTAGTGTGCGCGCGCACGCGCGTGTGTGTGTGTGTCCCCCAGTATTATTAATCATACTGTTTCAGTAAAAAATATGGAGTTATCATAATACAATGGTTAAATTGACAATTGTTCATTGACAATTTAAGGGAAATGTAAACCTGTAGGTGGACATAGACCTAAAAGAATAAAATTAAAACCTGTATTCACAAAATACATCCCATCAAGATATGAATAATTACAATCTATCTGACAAAGTAACCTGATTAAGCAAGATAGCAGATGGATGGCAAGTAGAAAATATTCAAAACCATGTAATATTCTCACTGGCAATATTGGTTTTCAAAATAAATTGGAAAAAAACCTCAGAAATTCAGAAAAATTTACATATTTAATATATTTCACCATATTTCATAAATATGAACACAAAAATTCACAAATACATATTAATTACTGCATCATCATTACAGGTACCATAAATATACATACAATATGGGCGTCTATAATAAAATAAGAACTTAAATGCAAATTTATGTAACAACACACAGACCAGAAGTTACTTGAATCAGACACGAAACAATGATTATGCCACTAAACCATGATATTAGAGAAAAATGGTTAACAGGTTATTAACGCATTTTTGTACAGTCTGATTACTGAGCTATGAAGCAGTGGGACGGTGATTTATGTATGTGTCACAGTTTGTTATCAAGCTGATATTCTGCTCTCTTAACAGACCAGTGAATGATTAGATCTAGTCTATCTCAATAGCTCTTTGAAGGTAACCAAACAGAGACTTAGAAACCAGATCCCAAACCTAGATTATTTCATATTGTATAAGCAACAAGGACGGTTTAGGAAGATCATTATTCTGCTTGGTCACAGCCGAACTGTTCACAAAGAATTAGCCACCATTCTAAAAAAACTCAGGACTCTAGACCACACAAGGGTTATCCTAGGACATTAACCTAAAGATTTGTCCTGTTGCATTATATCAATAATAATTTATTTATAGCATTAACTGGCTAGGACTTTTACAAATAATGTTTTGTATATTTGATCATACATTAAACAATTATCCAAAGTTAATATTCCAATTTCCAATAAACCACAAGCAAGGTCTAGTTCAAGATGACCTAAAACTTTTATACAGAACTACAATGAACAATACCCAATAAATAGATGGGCCATATTTCAGATAAAATTAAAATACTACTTAACAATCTTAGTTTTGCCAATTAAATTATTCATCACAAAATAATTAATGAACAAATAATGAGTTAAAGATAACAGAGAGGTTAAAACTTTAAATGTTCCACACACATACACACACACACACATACACGCACAAATATATAGTGCTTATTATCTGTGAATTTGTATTGCAGTAACTACAACTGAAATACTGGAAACATTCTAAATCAATACATATTGTACATGATATTGACTAAGTTCTCCAACACACACACACACAGTCCAAAACTAAACATGCCACAGCCAGCTTGATGAACCCTGCCAACAAACACACAGCTGTGACCTATATTCTACACTAGGACGTCAGATCAGACAGAAAAGAGACTTCGTGCAATATCCAATAACGCCCCGGCTATGCTGTAAATCAATATTAACAACCTTGAGCATAAACCAGGTCAAGGCACACCGAATGTAGGGGCAGTTTATTCAGGTGCTGCCACCTGTGGAATGGCAAAGAAACTATGAAAAGGAGATTTTAACAATATTGTTGAGTAAAAATTTCTAGAAACCAATTGTCGGGGTCATCCCGTTAAATCTGATAGTCCACACAGTATCATCCATCAAGTCGAGTCGAAATTATTTCAGATCCATGAACGCAAAAGTGCATATAAAAGTAGGAGTTAAAAAACTACAGTGATGCTGCCAAATTATTACCAGTAACCATTAAGACTACTGACAATAAAGTAATTCTTCACTTCACTCTTCAACAATGGACAGCATTTAAAAATCACACCAGATCTTTAAAAGAAGTTCTGCCATTACATTTTATATTGTAACTCTGATATGTTCCTTTGATGAAAGTCATAGAAGGTTTGTGTAGTCCTATTCCCAGTATTTTCTTGCATCAGTGTCAAACACTGAATACAACTAATATTGCGCATAAAGACTGATACATAACAACTAAGTATATTTAAATATCAAAGGGATTGCACAAAAATGGGATAAGAAATTTGCTGTCAGTTACTAAACAGATTTCTAGATCTGTAAATTTGGTGGTGAAGAAAATTAATTGTGTCTTAGTTGCAACACATAAATAAAGTACTTGAAGTGATAATAAAAGAATATTTTCCTACAACAGCTGATCTAAATATGTACCTTGTAGTGAAGCTAATTAAAATATAGTTTAATATTTGTTGTTGAAAAACCTGAAACTATAAGCTATTCCCAAAATAAAACTAACACCTAGATAGGTGATATGACAGTTGCTAGTGTAAAATATGATCATAAAATGATTTATTTTAGTATTTGAAAATTCAGAGGTCCTGTGTTGTCTTCATCCAACAACACTTAATATTTGCCTTCATCTTCATTCCCTAGAAGTTAGATGCCCAAAACAAATCACGTAATTACATGTACTTCCCAGACAGATGCTCCATTATATATCGGTTGTTGGCAATCTATATAATAATTATATTATACAAGTTGGTGTTACCGGTAACCAAGGAAAGATTAACAAGACATGTGGTCAGTAAAACCAAAAACCGTGCTACAAATATTACTAAGCACAACTTTAAAATAAATACAACATCTTGACATGATTCAAGATTAATGACCTCAGTAATATTGATACTAGTAAATACCATAGAGTTCTAGCTATCTACCACTTTTTCAAACATGATGAGTCAGTGATAAAACTTGTAGTTTTGATACCAAAGAGGAGACATTTGTCAAGTGTAACTACAAATATCCGAGCTTCATAGGTGATGATAATTTAACATTTTAGAAGACAAAACAATATATTATTCTATTTTCTATTAACAATAAAAATATTCCCACTGCATACATAGTTTAAAACAATTCCATTAATGGATGATACTCTAATGTACAATATGAATGGTGGATCATTATATCTAATGAAAATGCTACTCTTACCCCTTAATATTATTGAAAAACCACCATCAACAATAAAGTTCAAAGGGTTGGAAGTTTAAACAAGGATTTGGCAGCTGGTCAAATGACCTTAATTACATGATTTGAATATTTTTGTAGTAATACAATTTCTCGCATGTTAGAATAGTTAAAATATAAAGAAATTGCTCACATATATTCTGTCAGACTAAGCTTGGGTAAGCTATTGGATGTACAAAGTAAATATAGTTAGGGGATTGGTTAGCAGCACTGTAAGGCAGGGGAACACTTGTCCAGTAACACTCCACAGCCCTGGTTGATTCCGGTGCTCAGATTTTGTACATATAAATTTTTGGCAATTATACATGTATACACAAAATGAGGAAAATATTAGGCCAGTATTGCATCACAAGTTGCCATTTAATTATGACTGATTGCGAAGCAGTGTTCTTCTGTAGCAAAGAAGTGCAATGCAATGCATGTGTTGGATTACAGTACTCTGCAATTAATACATAGTAAGTAAAAACGAGCCATAAGCTCTTAAATCTAGACACAAATGCCAATAACTGGTATGAGTCAAGCAAGAACATTTTGGCCGTTGTTTTTTCTGTGGAGCCGCATTACTGGTTATGATCAGTATTAAGCAGATTTACCAGCAGAACCATTATGTTTTCTATCTTCGTCATCCTTTATTTGATTAACAAACTGTAGACAAGAAACAGACCTTTCAATACAATATATTTATATCGTTTATAAATATTTAATTGTCCACAAACTGTAGGACTATTGTATAATGTTTTGTTTACATTTTGCCAAGGATACACGTTTTTGCCATCTTCACATAATTGGCTTCAGCACACTCTTCATAGCAACTTGCATAGTCATGAGCGATCCATAAGCCCAATGTGCGTCACAGCAGCTGGCTTGGTAATATTAATAATTAAGGAAATAATAGACTATGTGTGGGTAGTTTATTATAAAATAAAACCAACAGAAAACAAGTCATAAATGCCAATTCAGAGTCAGCCACATGCTTCTTGTATTTCATTAAAAACAATTATGATAATCACAAACAAACATAATACTGATTATGAGCATTACATATCGAGAAGATGCATATCGTGAGGGTTTTAATAATGTATAATCGACATACCACTCAGTAAAACAATACAAATATGTCTTATTGATCACTGCTTTGTGTGTACCACCAATAGCAAAGTACTATAGCTATTTATTATGGTTAAAACATTAGGTATTTTGGGTAGTTTTGGAAGTTATATACATGTACACCTGTACAACCACACATTCACAAAATATTTTAATCAAGTCATAACGGTCACTGACAAAACTACTGAAAAGTGAATACACAAACCAGACCCAGACTGTATTTGGCTGCAATATGAAAGAAACTCCAATGACATTTCCACTAAATTCAACTATGAACCACAAGCATCTGTGGTGCACTTTGCAGTTCAGTTTGCCCGGAGTTTGAAAGCAGCATACAGGCTATTCGTGATTTCCACTGGGCCATGAATGACTGACTTAGTGGACATTTACTCAAAAAGATCACAAAAAACGCAGCATCACTGATGCACAAGTATGCCAAGAAACTGAAGGTTCAGCCATCCCTGGATACTATCATCAAAGCTACATCTTTAGCCATATCCGTGGCACGTGGTCAGTTAGAAGATTGAAAGCGTGTTAGTAGACTGACTGGTCTTGCCCATGCCATAGCAAAAGAAGAAGCCCTTTGCCCTTTATACATCTTTGATCTAGGTCGAATTCCACCCTGGTGTGGATCTGCGTAATACTTATCACACCGAGGCAAAATTTAAGTAGTTCACAGAATGTATAAACATTGTTTTGACAGATGACATGATAGAGATACACGGGGAAGAATCCATACATTAGTATATTAGTCAATGGCTCAAAAGATGCAAGTGTTAAAGAAATGGAACTGACGTATCTAAAACTGTTGGACATGAAAACGGGTGATTGACAGAATTCAATTCAACAACTGAAAAGCCTGAAGTTCATCATGTATTGTCTACTGTTCAAGGAAGTTTTGATTCCACTAGTTGAGTTATCATTGAGCCTACATAAAGAAAGCTCTGATCTGCTGCTTGACACATCAAGTTGTAATACTCTTTTTTCAAAAGCTGCATGAAATAACTCCAGATCTTATTCTTGGTTCTGAATATTTGGGGCCAAATGATGTGACAATGGAAGTTTACTAGGCAAGGGGTGGACCAATCGCACTAATAGCATTAGCAGAGGATCCATCTTCGTGTGTTATATTTCTCACATGATGCATATTAAGCAAAATATTCACCAGGAAATGTTGAGCTTATATTTATAACATTACATTAATGTATAAGTATTGGCTGAGATTAGTTCAAGTATGCTGATATAAATCCTATATGAGTAAACTTGATACTAGTGTAAATATAGGTCAGGCACAGTCTGATCCTAGAAACATGGTAGTACTAGCAGAATATAAATATTGGCCATATAGTCTTGATATTAGATGATAATAGAGATAATTATTTTCTAATTAAAGAAAGCATATTCTGTTGGAAATAACAGGGATAATAATGAGTTGGTGAGAAATAGACTGTATTTATTTATAGTGTCCGCTCAAGCACAGCACCACAAAAGCCAGGTATATATATATATATATATATATATATATATATATATATATTGTGTGTGTGTGTGTGTGTGTGTGTATAATTATATAGTTGAATTGTCACTTTTTGAAAGAGAAAGAATTCAAAATCCTAGTTATGAGGAATACTTTTAACATTATGAATGAATAAGTTTAACCAGCAATATACTTAAATACTATATGGCTGCTGCTCTTACTTCTATTCATTGTTTTTTTACCTGCCTATGTCTATACTGGACTGCTGCAGCAACACAGTAAAAGAGAAATGTTATCAGCAGTAAATATCATAGCATCTTGTCTGTTATATTTTCTTCATCACACAGAAGTACCACAACTTCAAATGACATATAATGATTAGACACACCCTAAAATGTGTCATCTGACTACATAATGATTATGTATTTTTATCTGTCGAAGTTTTGCCCAAACCAAATTTACACTTTTTATATCATTATGGTATTTATTGCACACCAAAATCACTTTGTGCAGTCAGAAGAATGTATGTCTTTGTTTTACTTTAAAAACCAGCAAAATGTAATATTAGGTTTTTCTTAATGTTTACCAGTAACGTAATGCTTTGGCCACTATATTAAACTTAAGATGTAATTTTCACTGTGAAGGAAGACTCATACAATAAAAATAAATTCCTGTATACCCTACTTTTTTTCCTGTACAGTTTTGGGGAAACACACATTAATTCCACATTACATCAGATGAGGTGATAGCTGGAAATATGTTTATAAATTACTCAAGTGTTTGCTCTTCAAATTATCACAAAACTATACTTTCTGCAGCCGTACTATAATTTGCTTAATACCAATTTTCATCACCACCTATCTAGCAGTAGTGTTTAACAATGAGTTCTAAATAGCTTACAAAGTGAGAAAAAACTGGGTCGGACTGTATGGTGCTGACACCTGGTGAATAATGAAGCAGGCAACACATTGTAACAAATTCACAATAAATAAACCAAGTGATGTCACTGGTACATAACTGGCACAAACTTGATATATACTAGTACAACAGCAAGTATTCATAGTTATCTTCACCAAAATATATTATAAAAACAGGTAAGTGAAGTGCATGAATATATTAGACAATAAGTAGCTGCAGTTGCCCTTACTCTTAGCCAAATGTAGGGTATGTAGTAAGCCATTTTATATTACTTTATATAATTTTTGGACAAATAATACAGCTTTAGTCTTCTGTGTGATCTATAGTGATTAGCAACATCAACAAATGACCAGGTGGAGTGAAAACTTAGGAAGGATAAGCAAGTCTGAAAAGGTGAGTTTTCAAATGGTGACAAATAGAAACTATGCTATTTGTTCAGGGAGTGAATTTCCAAAGAGTAAGGACAGTAACTGAAAAAGCATGAGTCCCAGAATGACTTTTAACCCTGGGAATAGACATCAAGTGAAAACCAGATGAACGGAGTTCTCTGGACTTCGGTGCTAGAGAAAGAATAGCAAATAAATATGAATGTTCTCCAGAAGAAAGAGTTTGATAGGCAATGGAACAGAGCTTGAAAATGGTGCGAGATTGAACAGGTAGACAGTTAAGAGATTTCATTTATTCATACTATTATATAGCACAATGTACGTGTATAAAGGTTTTCATGTGCAAACGTTACAAAATAATAGTGCAAAACAGTGAACATGAAAGTTAATATTACTAAGCAATGCACAAAAAATGTAAAAGCTCACAGGTGTCGATTATTGGCCAGTCAGCATCCAACACCCAATCTCTTATAAGACATAATTTATTTATAGCTGATGAAATACAACAAATTTCGTTATCAACAGTATTTACAGAGATATTTTCTGTTAGATGCAACAACTGACTTAGAATGTTCACACATCTTCGCATATAATGATACAATCTGATTATTACTGTGTATTGCACAATAATAAAAAGAAGCAAATCTCAATATTTGCATATCAATATTTACATCCCAATACAGATGCTTCAAGAAGACACAATGCGTTTGATTTGGTAAATTCCATACACACCGAACACATTTTCTCCAAGCACAATAAAACTTATTAATGTATTCATAATGTAAATGTGTGTGTGTGTATGTATGCCAAAATTTTCAAAATAAATGACCTTAACAAACACTTATAAACATATCTGTTTCCCCATTGGAAATTCTAATTTTAACCCACCACAGTTTATGACCCATCATAATTAATCAATATATATACTGCCATCTGTGATAGTTACCCCATACACAGTATGCACCAGACCTTGCATATAAAAAGTAGCCTGAATATTATAACCTGGTAATTATTCATTTTTATCTGTATCAGTAACACTAAGTTCAAATAATGGGCATATCCATATTGTTACATCTAAATAAAGTATCAGTAGTTAGCTTACTTCTGTGAGTGGTTAACAGTGTTCTTCAAAATATTCAGTTTGTTAATAATATAAGAGGATTAAGACAGTAACGGTAATTAAGCTAGGTGTGAATTCATACACCTAAATTTTAAGATTATGCTTGTCTTCACTTCACAATCAGTTCACTAAAGTAAATGGTGAACTGGTGATAAATTATTCTGGCCAAAATTCTGGAAAACTCGTAAACAACCAGTACATAACTAGCATGCATGCATACTTATGTGATCATTGTCTGCTCTGCTGGAGACTAGACTGTATCAAAAGGTATTCTGTCTGACTGTTAATGTGTGTCATACATAGGACAGCGATACACCAGACCTACTGCAAACACAAAATCTTGACGTCCCTGAATTCTTCACTACTCCCTTCGGAAAGTAGTCCAATACTAAGATTGAGTCTCTATCCGAATATATTTGGTAGTGACCATTCAGGATACAGCATTTTTGTTTGCAATTGTTTCAAATTCACTTGAGGGCAAACAACATATCAATGAACTTTACCAACAAAATATTCCACAAATTATTTCTTTATTCTTAATATTAGATTAGTGAAATATAATCCTTTATTAATTTGGTATATTCTCATACATTATTGATGTAATTAGAACTCTCCTACAATGGTATTCTAAAAGAGTCACTTTCTAATGAACACTAAGTCAGATTTATTTTATCACGGGTCAAGTTACCTACAAAAAGGTAACTAGCATCTACAGAGCTCAAATTATGTGTGTGTATTACATCTACCAAATCTAATACTGTAAATTTTAATGTTAATCCTTAGTGGTATACAGGATACTAGGCCATTCTTAGCTTCATGGAAGCGTGTACGAATAGTTTACATTGTATTTATTTTATAATCTGAAACATATCTGCTTAATGTTGCTGCTAATTGTTATATGACATATGAAACTATATGGGGGGGAATGCCAGGAAAACAACATATTACAAAATAAAAACCTACTGATACAACAATTTGTTTAATGCCAACATCAACTGTTCATCATTAATCACAATTCCGTGTGCCTCATTGTTGGACAGTTCTTGCATCCACATGGCTGGTATCCAAAGCCGACCCCCTTTTCAACAAATCACAATAGTTCGTTAATTCCCTCTGGTTAATATACCGTGCTGCCATCTAGTGAATGATTATATGATTAATTATATAATCCAGTGACCGGGTTTCAGTAAACTGGTTATTTTAAATATAACAACAGCTTAGCAGAAAATCTAATTTATAATGGTGTGTGTGTGTGTGTATGTTAATATTAATAATACTAATTTATATAGCATATTTTCATTTCTATAACGTCTGAGGGAATCATCTGTCTAAGCTAACAGTCTGTATGGTTTAGGGGGTTTCAAAAATAGCAACAAAACTTCAACTTGAACAGACTGTAAATTATAAATTTGGTTTTTTATATCCCTAAGTTATAAATAAACACCTCAACATGATTGATTACTTACCTACCATCTTCCAAAGCCTTATAATATGTTGTTTACACAAAGCTACATATACATCATGTACATTTGGCATGTGTGTGTGTGTGTGTGTGTGTGGGGGGGGGGGGCTTTATCCAAAATACACACACACTTGATAGATCAATATTTGATAGTCCCGTAACTAATACAGTGAGTTACTCAAATGGTAGCTTACTAATAAGCAGCCACAGAGTATTATTCTATCAAAAGTTCTCTAAACAAATAATGTCATGCTCATACCTGCCAACCAATCAAACCATGCTGAATATATGCTCGTAGCTCAGTCTGGCCGCTAGCAAGTTTCCTGGATTAATACTAAATCTGAGACTCTTGTGAAATCCCCATAGCACTGGCTGACTGAATGAAACAGTACTCATCAAAGCCTTAGTAAATAAACTCAGATTCTGTTCAAAGGCAAAGAAAGATATTGCCTACAAAATGACAGCAGCTCAGAACTTACAGTAATAACACATATAGCCACAGGATGCTGACTGAAAGTACATTTACTGGACAGCAAAAAATGAAAAATCAACATGAAAGAATGAAGCATCTACTTAAGTAAAGATGACACAAACTGGCTGGGTGAATGGATGAGTTAGTCAGTCAGTTTTTTGTTTATACTCAGCAGTGGTTACAACTAGGGCACACGGCCAAGAAAAACAAAATGACCACGCTAAAGCATTTAAATCAAAAGATAAAACACCTTGTAGACAAAGGCATTGCTGGAATTTAGTCCCACAGGTTCATGGATGACACATAGGATGATATACCAAAAATGAGTACCCTACATTAATCAGATAGTGAATATTAGTTTAGATGATCAGTAAGCATTGTAAGTCACATTTAAGAACACAATAGCACACCATAGCATAGCATTGAATGAAAAGACACATGAGATGAAGTTAAAAGAGACACAAGATGTAAGCATACTGGAATAAGAAGACAGAGATACTACATAAAATCGCATCTCTATACCGGAACACTCCTAATTTATACAACTGAAACACACTACTAGCATGATAAAAGCAGTACCTTCATTGATGCACAGCTGTGTAGCAATTCCCATGGTGGCTCACCTTAGTCATGCCAAGCAATTCCTATGTATGAAGTAGAATTGTTTCAAGACAGTTCATCTGAACAGTTCACTGACATGAGAGCTACCTTGCGGCATCTCAGAGCTATATATAACTTGGAGTAGAAATAGTCCTCACATTTGCTGCATTGTGCCGGTTCTTCAACCTTTTTAATTATCAAGTTTGCATAATGTGATGTACACTAGTCAAATTGTAATTTATATCATGGCTCATGTCAAACCATTTCTCAGTCTGGCTATCTAGACCTATCATCGCATCCTAATTTAATACCAACCTCTGTGCACTGAAAACATCACGTTCTTAAACAGGGTAGCCGTATTATTCACCTGGTGAGTTTATTTAATAAAACTGGCAACACTTCTGACGAACAAAATGATAACATGAATCTAATCATTTCACCCGAAACTGGAAAAAGCAATATCTAAAATTATACCAACCTGGCCTAAATAGTAGATGACCTACTTAAACTGTTGTCCTATAACATCAACCACCTGATAACCCTCCAGAAAAGATAGAAATCTTGGCAGACAGCCCCAAAACATGTTTTTTTCCTGGCAAAATATAACAAAATGAACGCTAAATAGTACATCACCAGCGAACGATACATCCTATTCACTAGTTTTCTAGCTCTACTACCATAAGCCCAACACTTGGTCCAATTATTAGTGATATTTCATTCTCACTAGAAAATACATATAGTTATCTATTGAGTGACACCTACAATATATATATATATAGCTCTCTCAAATTGTAATTATTAACATGGCACATAGGTAGGCTAATTCAATGAAGAAAACACAACTGGTCTGTAATTAAATGATTCCCACATCAAATCATTATAGAGATAATTTTAAACAAACACACTCAGGTGAGAAGACCTCACCAGTTAAGATGTCTGGCTAAATAGTAAATGAAACGCTCACTACCACATCCGGGGATCAAATTTCAACCCTCCACGCATCAACTATCATTGTAGTAAGCATGATTAGCAAACAATTTTGTTTATAATCACATTGATCAAAGATAGTAATGCATTAATAAATGTATTGAAGTTGAATAATATTTGTAAAATCTCAGTAAACATTGTAAATATGTATTCCCGGGTCCTTTTTTAATATAAAGGCTTTGTGCTGGTTGGCATTAAAATTTGCGGGTCATTCTAATTGCCTGTATGGATTTGTAAATCTCACACAAATTATCACAGGCACATTTCCATTTGTCTAACAACTTGCAAAACAGTTAGCCTAGTAGAATATATATGATGATCATGTAAGCTAACTGTTTGTAAATAGTGATCTGGTGACGTGTAGATCTAGCGTGCTTGGCTTAGAACAATCCTAGTATAATTATATTGAATGGTCTTTATACACGAATGCATAACCCAGTGATATAATGTGGTAAATAACAGACATAAAACAGTGTCAGAAGGACCACGTGCGACTTCCTTATTAGGGATAACCGTGTTTTGGCGTATGGAAATTTGTCAATAATCTCAAACATTGACAAATGGTTTCTCCTTATAAAACTGTAAAATTTCTATTTCACACATACATATATATATATATATATATATATATATATGTGGACCACCATTATTTAAGTACATCATACATGTACCTAAACAGAGACCATATTCTACAAAGATTTTTAACAAATACATAAATAGGCTTGCCCTGTAAGCCAGAAAGTGGGCTGTAGGGTCACTTAGCTGAATTACAAGAAAGGTTATCAGCTTGTTTTCATGATGTTAGCTAACTGGGACAGTATAAGCATTTATGTTTTTGAAATATGATTGAAGTGAATTTTTCTTTCTGGTATTTTTATATGCTAGATCTCAATCAAAAGATAATCCCCAAACTTAAGGTTTAGCCAACCACCCACACTACAAACGACCAAATTAGCCATGTATGGTATGGTATACTGTTCACATCCCAAACAGTTATCCCACACCAACCTTATGTTCCATTACAGCTGATCTCTCTCTTTGGACTATGAAAGTTAACTCCATCGTAATCGCCATCCGGACTAACAATAAACCAATAAATCAACAACTGCAGCATGTTACTGTTAGTCTTTATCTACACACAGTGTCTTTTCATACCGACTGATTTAGAGAAGCACACCTAACTAAATTTGACATTGTCAACCTGCTTTCCACTGTCCTACCTAAGACTATATTTAGCTACCTAAACTATTTGACCCGTAAAATAAATAAAGGAACGAACGGTCTATTTATCATAACAGTTCTCATATTCACTTTATCAAGCTTTATAGTAAATGGAAAACGTGTTTTAAATGAACTGATGTTGTAGCTCAAGGTATGATATCAGAAACTGAAAACAAATTCTAAAGGCTGATTATTATCCTGATATAGCTGTAATTTAAAACATAGAAAAAGCAATACCGGTCGCACCCATGCCTCTCACACAACAGTATAGGCCACACAATATGACATACAAAAACTTCTGATTAACTGATACGTTTCTATGCAATTCTACCCATCTTCTCCCAGTAAGTACCTATGACTACTAGAGATGCAATCTATTATAACAGCCCCTGGTTGCACCGAGAGATTCCTAACTAAGATAATTATATCTGTAGAAAATCTACATCTGTCAGGCTGAACTGTCTATTAATAACTCTGAGTTATCATAAACTGGCTAAATATAGCCATATTTGTCAAGGCTCACTATATTTTTGTGTGTTGTTTATAGAAGCGGATTTTATAATGTTTATAATGAGTAACTGACTGACTGGGAAATTATATAAATATGGAGCTTTTTACTGATGGATGAAACACCCACACAAACATAGGCAACACTGGGATTCAAATAGTTCTACATGTTGGTTATTTAAAAAACTTTTCATCCGATATACAAGCAAGACAAAACATTCCTGGCTGGCAAACACTGAAACTACTACACTGAGTGGAGTTGCCCTTTATACTGAAATGGGTTACAGTATTATAGACTGTACTCGGTCCTGGCTGGCCATTATAGTCCATGGCCCCATCACATACGTTAACAGCATGACAAATCTGGGATCCGGTCCTATCACCCCCTGGTCTTTTGCCCTTACGTCATTTGCCCCTCGTTCTTTAGCTGGGGGAGTAAAAGACCTGGACCCCAAAAATCTATGTAGCCATACATCCACTTCACCCTGATTATAAAGTTTTTATGAATATCTTTAATAACATGAACATAAATGCTACACTTCACAGCATATAGCATGTCGTATTAACTACCTTCTTTATAACAATGTAATAATTAGTGTGTGTGTGTGTGTGTGAAATTAAGATAAATAAATGTAAAAGAAGCAGACAAAGAGCTAGCCATACAGAAAACAGCCTACTTATCTTACCATATATCACAATTGCTTTATTAAATGCTATAATAAATGTACCAGATGTCTGTTAACAAACATGTTTATGAATCAGTGTATTTTAACAGTCCTTAATCTGGTACAGTTGGCAGTCGCAGACTGATTTCTGGACTAGGCTGATAAAATCTAAATGATCCTGTTGTTTCATGGACATGTTCAGACAGTTAAAAAAACAAGCACTGAGTAGGTTTGTAAATATTCTTGTACTAATATAACAGGTATCTTATATACATAACTAAGTGCTGCAAGAGACTGAAAAATTGTACCCAGAACAGCAGAAGAAAACAGATCAATCATATGCAGAATGATCACCTCGGAAATTAGGTCAGAAAACACAGTGAGTACTTAGCTTTTGAATCAATATTATGCAAAAATATGTACATTAAGCAAAAGGACACGGTAATACTGCGCATTTGATAAATCGATGGCACTCACTGAAACATACTATGAAACATCAGTAACATTCTAATAAATACATGTATTCCGATAGACAAGGACATTAACATATACGCTACATCACATACACTCATAGCTAACTCACAATAACTAACAATACATATTACAAAACTATTAACCAGTAATAACAAAAAATATTCAAATTACCTCAGTTATCAACTGTAGTTCGGTAATGAATATTATACTTGCTTTTAATTCTCTGTGCCTTATTATACACAGCTAAAACACAACACACACACACTTTGGCCAGTGATGATTACTGTTAAACTAGTTAATACACATATAATGTTCTCATTTTACAGCATCTCACATGAAACACGATGTAGCTGACCTATTTCTGTCACACACCCAAGATATGAACTAGTCATAATGAACTAGTATTACCCAGATTACATACAACATTAAGCCATAAAACAGGTGAGTTATTACTACATATTTAGTCAAAAACAATCCTTAACTAAAATAAATTTAATGTCCTCTTCTCTTGTTTCAGTTCAAATTATATACTCTAATGATCTGAGCATAAGTCAGACCTGGTATTATACATTTATCACCTTGGATCGCTGGAGAATTGTCACACTTGGGACCCCAAGACACCTGCACAGTGGCTTGCTGAACTGACAAAGATAGCACTTATTATGACCAAAGCTCAATTTGACACTGATAGATAGATAAGTTCTGTTACATCTAAAGCTGGTAATGATGAAAAATTTATTGTTTACAGTAAGCTGCATATCTGACAGTGATAGTAAACGCACATTTAATTTATTTCCCAATAACTTCACTTGACTGTAGTTTATCCGTCCTCAATTATGAACCTGATATCAATAGGCAGTCTCTCTCACAGAGGGGGTCTAAAGGTAGTTTACGCAACTCCCCCCTCCCTCCACACACATACACACTGAGGAAATATGACATAGTTTAGCATGAAATGTCATTATCCTTAATAAGTGCTATGATGATGTACAAAGATGATGCAATAAAGATGTTTAGTTGTCTGTATCAGTTCTCTTTTTCACACACACGCGCGCGCACACACACGCACGCACACACAGAGAGAGAGGGGGGGGGAATATTATTTAAGCTCCTGAACATACATACAAATCATTGTGTTTACATCATGTAAAAGAATTAACATTCCAGACCTAGTACAATAAACGTGACTGTGAGCACAACTTAACCAGAAAAATATCATAATTGCTAAGAGGCTAACGTGGTAATGGTAAAATATCTCTATGCATGTACAACAAACTATCCTATAACATGTAAATCATCATCATCATCATGTACCAGCATATTATAGACCTACCTGTCAACACCACACTTATCAAACTGAGGCTCGTTAAATACTACAAGTTATATGTCCAGCATGTAAACTATCCGATCTACTCCACATGGCTACTCATAACACACTACTGCCTAACCCCCAACAGCGAATGACAGTTACAAAAATAGCACCGCCGCCTACCGTAATACTGACAGCAAAAAGAGAAATGATGAACAAACTGTCTGTCTGCTGAAGGACAAGGTGAGGATATTCACTCCCTGGCACTACCTCACTGCACTTGGCCTCTACCTCACTGCACTGAGGCGGGGCGCTCTGCTCTCTCTCTCTCTCTCTCTCTACAATGATCTCTGTGTACTTGTTCTGGGACAGGGGCCTTACTGGCAAACACACGACCGGCCGCCACCAAACAGGCAAGCAGTCTCTTTCTGTGTGTGTGTGTGTGCATGCTCGTGTTGAGGGACGCATTATGAAGTTACGTAAGGACGCAATGTTGTGTGTGTGTGTGTGTTTCCCAGTCATGGTCATTCACCTTGTCGTGACGACGGTAGGTCAGTTTCCAGGACAAAGCTCTAAAACTGTATTATGTGCACTCCATGAAATAAGGCAGAGAGACGCCAGCAGGTAATATGCTTTATACATACTGATGACATAGAGCAAAAGGCTAACAAAGAGAAAACAGAACAATACTGAGTATATTACACATCTATATAATGATGACAAAATATATGTTGTCCTTCAGTAACCTGATATCAACAGTTAAACTTAACAACTGCCTTATTTTATATGGCTTTCAACATTAAGGTTATAGATCCTATGTGAAGATAAACCTCTCCCTCCCTATAAAATGGTGGGCAGTGGTGAAGCTATCTTCTTTGTTCACCCATTTATCAAGTGGGATAACAACGTGGGAGTCCAAAACATATTACCATCTACCTAAAGAATGGAAATAGTGATCAAGGACTGGTGAATTCAGTATTTCATCACGCCACAAACTGGAAAGGCCACTTTACTACTATCAATAATTAGGGGGAAAATAGCAGTGTCAGTCAAGTTATATTTAGATTATTAGTAAAACCATGTTAAGAATGAATGATGTACCAGCTTAACAAAATGACAGAGATCATTCTCCATACAAGACCATATTCATATTTCAAAGCTATTTAACCTACATTTGTAACATTAATATTCTGCCTTAAGATTTTCATATCATATAAATTCATCATTTTAGATATATCATTCAACTGATAGAACTTGATATCTACGCCTCTCACCCACTATTTATTTCTTTATTAAAGAAAAATTATCTTTTCTTAATTCTCACTTCACACTGATATAAATACTCGGGCATTGCCAAGATAGCTGGTTTGTTTAAATCTTGACAGCTTTCTGCAAGTAGCTAAGTTTATGTGATTTATTTTTGTACTTCAGTCTATTAGTGATACAGAACACAAACCAAGTTGTTCACATGAAATGGATGGCTAACTTACTGAAAATGTCAGAATGAAGAATCATTCAAAATCACTAAGTTGAAACGATATGATTTAAGAGAATCAGTGAATTTGCATAAATATCTCCATGTACCCATAAAAAGCTGATCATGTACACCTTTTATTAATCTTTACTACTAACTGTTGTTGCGTCATACTTCTTCACTATTTTGGGTTTATAATTTGAGATTCTCTGCGCCTGTGCTATTTAGCCCCCCCCCCTCACACACACACACACACACACACAATATATATATATATATATAATGTTATTATATTGTTTCATCCTGAATTTGAATTTATTAGTTAGTTAGTAGTGTGGAATAAGGCACTGGCACATATAGTAAATCTCTCAAATAGTAAATTCAAACTCAGGAGGACTCATCACAGGACTGAATCCAGAGCATTGACTTTTCATGCTGAACCATGAGTAATATTTCGCTGTTCCCTTGTGCACATAGGTTAAATGGGAGAGCTACCTCCAAAATAATAGATGAAATGCCTTCAAAACAACTCAGTCAGGATTTCAACTAAGGTTTTAGAAGTATAGCCCCAACACTTATAACATGGAGACATCTCTGTCTGTCTATGAGTGTGCGCGCGCGCGTGCATGTAGCAATATGGGATAAGGCACTGGCACAGATAATTAGAAATTGTTAATACAAACTCTGGATGTTTCATCTGGATGACCCATCCACAGAACTAACATATTGAAATGTGTAATAACTCAGAAAGTCCATGTATATCTGCATGTGACAACAGAGAAAAATCTTAATTACACATCTGGATAATTAAAATTTGATAAATAAAAAATTCCTTCAAATAGTTATATATATTATTATAATGTTTCATTGGCATTCACAACATACCTCCTGATAACAGAGTAAGGTTCCACATAAATGAGTGGACTAAGACATATATATATATATATATATATATATATATATATATATATGACATCCCATGCTTAACAAGACAACAGAGCATTATGATGGCCCAGTGGTTAGAGCACTGTGCTGTAAACCACCAGTCTGGGTTCGAATCTGGTTGGTGCCTGCATTTGTGGTATCTGTTTTCCACCTAGGAGACACCCCTCGACTATATGTCCTAGGTGTGATCAGTGGTGCAGATAAACAACTCAATTCAACTGAAGCTTAACAAGGCAACAATGAAAGTGAGCTTCATTACAAATTAATGACATGTCAAATTTATTAAAAAAACAGCCGCCTATCATTTCCTGTACAAAACCATATTCATAAAATCATGGCCCTAAGCTAATTAACTTAAATTTCAAGACAGCTAACAGTGATCAGAATCAGGCCTCCTGAAAAATAGTAGATTATTTACTAAGAGCAACGTGACCGGAGGCAACTTATAAACATCTGATTGAGAACATCTCTATTAGCTCAAGGGATAATGGCTGTTATCTAAGTAAAGCATACTGTACATGCTACAACTTGTTTATGGTAAGGCTGAGATAGTGTAATGAAAAAAAAAGGTTAGTCAGAAAACGCCAGATGAGTGGGTACTTCGTGTAAAACTGTACAGTTTTTAGAAAAACAAAAGGTAAGACGTAACAGATTCTGAAAACTTATCTGACAATTAACCTCTGTATGGATGAATGAGCTGAATCTCAAAAGATAAAGATAATTATTTGTCAAGAGTACAACATATTGTGATCAGGCACAATAAACATAAAACAAACACTTATTATCAAACAAATCATACCTCCCAAAGGTATCTCTACATAACAATTACACTCTCATCTAAAAGCAATGACAACCTTTTATTTATTAGGTCTTTAAAGAAATAATTAAACTCAAATCCCTGGGGTTCATTTCTGTGGGATGTTTCACCCTTGGCTAAACAATGCAATCACAAAGTTGATTTCATTTACAACTCCTCTTCTATCAATAAGGTCATTGTAGTTTTTATAAAAACAACAATAATGAATGCATTACACACTAAATCTCGCAAAGTTCAAGTGATTAATCAATCATACTTGTGGATCACTCTACTTAGTTACCATTTTATATCTGGTACAATATTATGTTAAGTTGTTGTTTTACTAGTGTTATGAAAATCTAGACCAAGGTTTTCCTGTATGTATTTTTCATGAAGCTGACAGGATGACTTGAATAACACAATTTTAAACATCCAAAATAATGGTCCGAAAATACAATGTTACTAACTGATTCTGGAAACTGGGAAGATCTCTATCAAAGTAACGTCAAAACAACTAACAATACAAAAAATTATTTCAGATTTGATTTTTAGTACTGAAATCAAATAATATAATGGTTGGTTAAATGGGCCGAACGACATCCAAAACTAATGAAGCGAAGTCAAAGATGAAACAACTTTCAGATATGCCACCCGGGGATTCGAACACGGAAGCTAGTGTCACCTGTAGTCCAACACACTACCGCTAGACCATGGAGACGCCAGTAAATTCACTGACGATTCAGAATAAATTGTTCACCCTTTTTTTAAAATCAGATATAAAAATTGTAAGTAATTATTCTGATTATATATGTAACACTAAGAGCGTGTGATGGACCGCTGCAATTGGAACGTGCCAATGACAATCCCAATGGTCATGTGGAGTCTGTTTACAACAAAGCTTGCACCGTTCACACAAATATTACACCCAAAGTAAATTTAATTGAGTTGTCTAAAAACATATACTTTTCCGCTCTCCATTCTTTTACCAGATATTAGAAAAATTAATATGTGTATTTATTGAAGAAATAAGGTCGAAATCCACAAATGATTGACGATTGTACTTACAGAGGTCAACATTATTACGTCATTTGACTGGTCGTGATTGGCTGTTGAGTACAGCTAGTTATAATGTCATTCACTTTGCTACAAATAATGTGGTGGAAGAAGTCCAAGCCAGTTACACATCAACATATTCAGATAACTTAACTGTCAATTGGAAATGATGCATTCTGTATATTTTACAATTTTGACACCCTTATAATTACGGATTTTGTTTAAAGCGGAAATATAATGTGAAAACGAGTTAATTTTCACAAAATGGATCTGTGAGAATGAACTTTGATTATCATAAATTCTCCCCTGAAACATGGCATAATATTCTAATGAGATACAGAAAGTTGGCATTATTTCACCCTCTGACGTGAAAAGACTGTTCCATCATAACAGTGGCGTGCAAGTTTAAACACAGTCTACAGAGAACAACAATTCTGTGGCTGTGTAAGATAGGGAATGAGAAACTGTGTTCATGGTCATGATATCCAGGTGAATTTTAGCCATCCATTCAATGGACAATCTCACAAATATGTCGTTTTTTTCTATTTGCAGGTTTATATATAATTAATACATGTGAAAAAGCAATAAATTACAGACCGACTCAATCTTCCTCATTGAGGTAGCCAGATATGTTACTAATTGGCATTCAGAACGTTAACGTTATTAATATTATTACCAAAGAGCCAAATTTTGTTTTTTTGAAAACTTAAAGTTAAAGCTATGCAAGTAAACCTTCACTACATCAGCTAATCGTAAAAATTACTTTAACTGCTTTGAAGAAAAGGTGACTATTGCTGTAAGTATATTTCAACTAACCATCATTATTGCATGTACCAAAGGCTTATAAACCTGACATATTGTACTTGTAGGGTTATCTTACTAAAAAGTAATTTGCCGATATGTTTTCTGAGGCGAGATCACAGTCAGCTGATGACATCACAGCATAATAATTAGTGTCCCAGATAATGACCGAAGTGTGTCACTGTTTGCCAATTTTCAGAAACTATTGTTATTGCCATATTTCCTTTGACTAGTGTTATTGCCGTATTTCCTGTGCCCATAAAAAGGATTATTTGCGAACCTCCCGTTAGGATTTGATATCAACTGGATGCCTGTGTCTGTAAAATCTATACCCAGGGAATCTATTCCAGCTCATGTGTCTTAAGTGTGCCCCAAAACGCAAATATATTTATGTTGTCTGATGTGATCAGCTCCCAGGATGAACAAACTACTTATTACAGTAGAACAACCTTTTACATTACCACCAACGTACCTGAGAGAATACAACCAAGCATGTTGTTAGGCTTCTGCTGACACACCAGTGCTACTTAACAAACGTTATGGATATCTCACTATCCAGCTAAAAAAACCTCTGTAATTCAATTGCTGAAATATGTCCATTTCACTAATCATTTATTATGATCTGCCACATTGCATAATTAGATATCACCTACCACCTACCCCACATGCTGACATGAACCGACACAAAAAAAGGCATAACAAAATGTATGCATTTTATTATTATTCTAGAGTAGAGATTGAAATCGTACAGTTTAAATATAGTTAACCATCATGGTTCCGAAGATAGTGACTTACAAAGTTGAAAGAAAAAAATTGAACTTGATAAAATCGATAATTTGGCTTGGCCTGCCAACCACAAGTTTATATCTTAGCTTCATTTTATTGTAGTTTGTATAAATCTATGACACAGCTTTCAGCCCTGAAAGATTCCCGTCTCTATACCAATTAATTAAAAAGTTACCAGGGTTTAAGCAGGGATAAAACTTAGGCCTGATTTCAAAGGCAGCATAATTAGAGGTACCACTTGCCACTTCAAAGTGAATTTTTTTGTGAAACCTAAAAATTATGCCTGGCCTCATCATTTACATGGTAGTTCACGCTGTGGAGTTGTGGCTCATCAACAAAGACAAAAGCATTCCAGGCTGAAGCAGCTCCATTTGCTTCATCCTTCCTCACCCCAAGAGGCAGAAACTCATACCCTGTGACCTGGTGGAAAGCGCTGGGCCCTTCTGCAGCTGACATTCCAGATGGGTTTGCCAACCTTATGGTATCCCTGCAGTTGCATCCTCTGCTGCCCTAGAGACAGTGTTCATCAGCTTTGGTCTCGTGTTCACCAAGCTCCATAACAAGTTGGGATTAGAGAAAGCAGCATAGGGCTTCTTCATCTACAGCATACTGAGGGGACCACAAGAGCTGCAGTATTAGAGTGATAAACTCGACCATGTGCGCTAAATTAGACTCTGCACTTAACTGAACTTCTATGTTAAGGTTGAATCTGTGCTATATATTTCCACATATAAATGCTCCAAGTAAACTTTATTTTATAAAGTGAATAACTTGTATAATGGCATTGATTTAATTGTAATCAGGTGTATGTGTGTATATAATCCATTCACTACATATTAGCCATGGTTACATGTGATTGTAACCCTGGAGGTTCAAATAGCTGGTACAAAATCATCATCCAAATTTAGATTTGCTATTTTCAAATTTGACAAATATTATTATATTTTTCATGCTATTCATACACATATGCACTTTAAAAAATTAGAATAGGATATAGTCCTCATATGAAAAGTATCAACGGATCCACACTGGCCAGTGCTAATATTTTGTACCATTGGTGAGCATAAAGTATAGTACAGTTGCCAGAAAAATCTCAGCCCTTAATTTAATTTGGCTGTTTTCCCACATTTGTCCATAAAATTTGTCAACCTTATTTGGATGCAGATGAATGCAGCACTACGGAATGGTCATTTTATTGATCCTGCATTACTTACACACACCACCAGGCCTCCACAGAATGAATTAGCAACTCAGTGAAATGTTGTTATCTACGCGCCCTCAACATTTCATATTTGTATGTAAACATGGATAAAACCCAAACTCAAAATTTTTATAGTTAAAAGAAAATAGTAGAACAAACTCTGAAATGCTCCCACATGGCTTCATTTGGGGGCTAAATTTCAAAACTTCAGTTTCCCCCATAGCTGACCAACTATGTCCCATAGCAAGTGCCACTGATCTATGTCTATCAGACAACAAGAATATTGCTGTTGCATGTGATCTCTGGTTATCTTTGTTGGATAACCCAGCTATATATATATAAATATATATATATATATATATATATATATAGGTTGATGGATTTAAAATTAAATAATTGAAAGTGAAGTCATACCTATCTTCTCAGTGGTTAGTGGAGCATCACATTGAATTTATACAGTGGAGTGGAGAATTTCATATAAGTTAGAATTGTTAGGTTAGTGTATCCATTGGGAGTTACTTCCCAATTTCTTCCTGGAAGAAAGGTTATCTTCCCAGTAAAAACTCATTTCTTCCCATAGGAAGGGAAGAAATACCTTTCTTCAAGGAAGAAACCCAAACCTGCCACATAGGATTAAGTGAAGCCATTGACATTGCATGGTCAACCACAGTTTGGTGTGTCACTGGTCACTTTCTAATTGTTTCTGGTTATCCAATTGCTGAATAGATCAATTCACCTCCTGGGCTTCAGAAGCCAATCATAGAACAGATCAATTGGTTCAGGCCACCAATAGATCATAACATCTTACATAATTATTACAATGTGGTAGTGTCTAATTGTTTCCACCAACAGCATAATATCTCAAATATTGGATTATGTTGATTGGTGCATATTGGCAGCATCTTAACAATGCATACCATTGGTACAACTACTTTTTGTGTGTATAAAATGTATAAATTTGTGAGTCAATATACTGTATTCTGAGAAAATCCCAATTTACCTAGTATAACGTAGGTTTAGCCCAGTGGGTTAAACTCCAACCCTGATACTCATACCATAACTGATAAGGGGCACTGTGTCCAAGCAGTCAGTGACTATTAATATCAAATTGGAACATTCTGGTCAAAAGTGGTGCACTGTGAACAAAATCTTGGGGCCCTGTGATTAAGTAGTTGGGGCATTGTGGCACATCCGACACACAGTCTAAGGCGGAATCTAAATCCTCAGATTAATATATTAAATGTAAATTCATGGAAAAATCAACCCTTTTTTGTTTTAATGCTTACTTGGGGGAACTACAGTACATATGTGTATGTGTGTGTGCAAACATGGCTCGGGTGAGATTCATTCATTAGAAACAAATCTGTCTAAGAACTTATTTAGGGATTATTAAGGGGCAAATACATCCAACTGTAGGAGACAGAAGTGTGCATCTACCATATAGTCACAGTAATTATTTACTTTATTGTTATTATCAAAATAATCACCCATGTCTGTATCTGATTAATGGCATAAAAACCTGACAACTTTAACATTAAGCTAGGTAAGGGTGGCTATGAATGGAGGATGATGATTGATGTTTTATGACCACTTTTGTGCACATGATAGGCTAAATGGGCCAAGAGACCTCCAATGGTAATGAAGTCAAAGATGAAACAACCTTCACCATAAACAGAATATTGTTTTCAATCTATTTCCATTTGTCTTTATAGCCATTTTCCTCTCAAAATGAATTTAGAATTATGTCCATAGAAATTGATCAGTTATCATTTTAAACCAGAATCCCTGTGGATTAGGTCACTGATTTGAAACATAAAGTATGAATGTTGTGCCATTTTTCAACATTAATGTGAACTTCACTAAAACCACTACTGTGATTATGCATATGTTTATGACATCATTATTATGCAATTTCTGTCTACCTGAATGCTACTATGCTAGTGACTGCCACATCAATATCTCATTTTACTTTGTCTGAGCAATTCTGTTCAATAGGCAATATAGACACTATGGCTTAACATGGGGTAAACCATGTTCGTTGAAGGCCATCTGGAATTGCAGTTCAAAAGATATATTGTATTCTTACGGATCATGTTGTACTGGAATCCTAGATAGTGTTTGAAAGCTGGTACAAGTAAATACGAATTGTTTTCATGTGTGGCCTGACTACATAATTGGATCTTTCTAGTGGTCTACCACCTGTGTATATTTTAACATGTTCTCAGCGTGGCTTCTTGTGATACAACTTTGAATATGGAATCAATGAAAGTTTGAAACTAGTAGTAGTAATATTTGAGCACTGATGGAGTTCAGTAAAATAATCAGTTGGTGTGTCTGATTATATATATACCTATGATTTTGATTGGACAAGTCAACAAACTACTAGCATAATCTCATGTCTCCAAATGATTTAAATACTCCTACATTGATGTTCCTCAGATGGAATAGGACCTGAATTAACTGTTTACATTGAATGCATATTATGGACATTACTATTATAGCTAAATGTATGTTTGGTGCCATGGACATAATAAGGCATGACATTTTATTTAATTAATTCTAAATAGCTGGCATTATATTCTTTTCATTTAACTATGTTCAATATGTTATGCATAACACATAGTGAACATGGTTAAATAAAAGAATAAAATAAAGATTTAAATATATGTTTGCATAATTGTTAATTAATTAATAATGTTACTTGGGGGGGGGGTGATATAATCTTATTGATATCTTTGTCTACATGTATTAAACCAGCTATTGCATGTGTCTATGTAGATCTAGATCCACCACCTCCTACATGTCAACATGAACGGTCAATATGAACTATTATGAAATAGCAAACTTCAAATTAAATTAGAGGTCCCCCCATTCACATTACATAGTAGTTATGTTTGAATAAATGTGATTAAAAATGTACTTGTACTTGAGTACATTGATGAAATAAGTACTCATATTTGTTCTCATAAAAAACAAGTACTCGTAATTGAGTACTTTCCCATGTACTCGGCCCCCAACCCTGAATCCATTTGTTTAATTGCTTTGCAGTAAGATTTACACCTTTGTACGAGGGATGGAGCATGTAGGCAACAATGCGTTCATCAGTGAGGGTCAACTAGACAGGGTAATCGTAATGGGGATTTGTCTGTTAACTCAATTGTTGTTTATGTACTACAGTTATACTGTAGATGTTGCTATATTGTTATCATTGTACTAATTTATAGTTGCCCTTTTTTAAATTGAGTTTTTTACAAGTCAGTGTAAATCAGGGTTGGAGTTTAACCCGGGTTAAACTGGCTTAGCCCAGCCCAAACCTGGGTTTTACCAGTTTAACCCGGGTTTTTCTCAGAATACAGTATATTGACTCATAAATTCATACATTTTATGCACATGAACAGTAGTTGTTTGGTATGCATTTTAAAGATGTTGAAATATTTGTACCAATCAACATAATCCAATATTTGAGATATTATGCTGTTGGTGGAAACAATTAGACACTATTACACTGTAGTAATTATATAAGATGTTATGGCTAAACCAATTGATCTGTTCTATGATTGGTTGAACTGGTTTGTTAAATTGGCTTCTGAAGCCGAGGAGGTGAATTGATCTACTCAGCAATTGGATAACCAGAAACAATCAGAAAGTGCACTGCCTTTGACTATAAGTATAATGCTGGTATACCAAACTGTGGTTGACCATGCAATGCTAGTGGCTTCACTTAATCCTCTATATGACTGGTGAATATCTGAACACTTTTATTGTTTTGTTTGGTATATTGTTATTTATGGGCCCAATATAGACGATCAATGTTTAATTTGCATTTAGTTGGTTTTCTTGAATCAAGTAGTGGTGCATTATGCCTAAAAATTAGTTTAACCCGGGTTTAACCCAATCTGGGTTTAGCCCAGTGGGCAGGTTAATAAACGGTGTTAATAACTTCTGCTTGTCACGCCTTGTGGGTGGTTTATGAAGTTTTGACACTGTAACTGTAAGACCAGTGTAGAACACGTGACACACAACAATAACATCATGAAGTCAAGATGTATATCTACTAATACAGTTCTAATGCTATAGCGTAGATCTATAATATCAATATGGTACCTACCTGTATTAGCTGTAAGTGTAACATATAATAACGATATATCATATGATATATCATATGGTGTACTGTATTGAAGATCCTATTAAATAAGGAGACTATCAAGTATCATATATCTAGAGACTAGAGTATGGCTAGAAGTAGAATAACTCTTACTGTGTTTATGATTTTATCCTCCTGGACCGATTTTGGGTCACCAGTTACTGGGTTTGGCTCATTTCGTCTCTACTGTGTCTAGATCTAGTATTCTAGATCTCTAGACTAGTCACTAAACTAGTGCAATGCGGGTCGGGTCGTGTTATGATAGATACCGGCACTCGGCAAACACCCACGACCACAGCTTCTCTTTTTACAGTTGCCGGTACGAATATCACAGGAAACAGGCTTAACACACGTGCACTTCTGTCAAAGTCATCCGCGGATAACGTCAAAATTCACACGACAACGAAATCCAGTGGCCAACACCAGTGAAACACGCCTCCGTTTCCTTCTCTCACTGGCAGACGATAACAACATCCGTTTCGCGCCCGCTATTAGATCTAATATTAAAACTGAGAGCGGTCCACACCAAACACAACAAGCGCGATTCACCAACGTGGAGACAGTGCACATCACAACAACAAACTGACTGGCACGTACTCACCAAATAT